>PVHX01005198.1:0-84708 GCA_004024805.1 Geosciurus inauris | reverse complement strand
TTGAACTTCCCACTGGTCCATTAGACTGGCTGCAGTCCTTCAGACACTCCTGGAACTAAGAGCCATGAAAATGTGCCTGAAATCTGATTTCCCAGAGAAGTCTGGTGAAATTACCCTAATACTAAGCTCTAGGGACCAGAGTTTTAAATTTGTCTATTACTGTTTATCTGTTGTCTTAGATAAAACTATCCTTCTATTAACTCATATACTCACAAGTACTATCGCCTTAACTTTGAAATTATGCATTTAAAATATGTTAAATTTTTATTCATATTAGATTTTTATCAACATCATTTAGTTAAAACTGAATCTATTTCATGGTATAATTCTGAGGTCTAATTTAAAATACTCAGACCCAGGGTTTTATATATTATGTACAACATTTTGAAAAACATTTTATACATTTCATGAGGATGGGAAATGGTTACTGTGTAAGAATTTATCAACATAACAAAATATCTGACACAAAGAGAAAGAAGTTAATGTCTCTTATAGTTCTTGAGGTTCACGTTTGAAACAGTATAGCTCAGGCTCTGCATTGGGGCTGCTGCTTTGCCTGCCTCACTTCATGGCATGTAGCAATAATGGAGCATGTGTCAGAGCAAGCAGTCACATCTCTAGGCAGGAAGCAGAGAGCTGGATTGGGCCAGGCTTGCTCCTTTTATAACTACCTTCTCTTAAGAAGTAGCAAGGGTCCCCCAAGTACTACCTCACACCTCCAATGACCTAAGGACTTCCCATTGGAATCCATCTCTTAAATATACTGCAATTCTAGAAACCAAGATTCTAATCACATGAGTTTGGAGGGGACATGCATAATTAAACCATCTCTAAATCACTGCAATTATCAACACAATTCTTTGTCTTTGTTGATTTTTATTTACTTTTTTAAAAAAGGGTTAGGACTATTTCATGGATGCTCAAGATGATGTGGCTAAAAGTTTTAGAGTCACAATGGAGTACTTAAGCATATTCTGCCCTTTTCCCTCATGAATTTACATGTAGCTTGACTTTAGGTTAATTCAAAATGGAAAATATGATTTCTATTTTTCATGCAAAAAGATTTGTTAAGCAGCATCTAGTAAAAAACCCAAAAGTTAAAAGGAGCTTTTCTGGTGTGTTTTCTATGCTTTTTCTCAGGGAAAAGTAAGATGTTAAGTAGTGGGAACTAAATGCTGACTTTTGGTCCTGGGTTTCTACTACTTACAAATTGTATGCAAATTGTAACCTTAGGAAACCATGCTAATCTTTTTGGAGATGCCAGGTGTCCTCTTTGCTCACTGAAAAGTGCTTTCTAGTCCCTTCCACACTTTATGTACATGAAAATCAAAAGGTATGACTGGGTCTAAAATGACCCCCTTCCATACGTCCTTCCCCCAAACAAACCAAGAACCAAAACCACTCTGATTTTCCATTCATTAGAAGATATGTCACACTTTTTAAAAAAAATATTTCTTTGAACTAAAAACACCCATTTATGTACTTGGTCTCTTAAGGGAGAACCTATTGGACCTTTTAATAATGTGGATGGAACTAATTTTCATGTATTTCAGTATAATTGCTTTTTGCAGAAAGGTTATGTAATATAGTCATTTTGTGTGTGTGTAAAAACTACTATCAAGAAAGAAAAGGTAGCTTCTGGTTTTTTTTAAATAATTAATTCAATTATTAATAGGAATCTATCACTGTATTGAGAACAGTGTTGTGTGGGGGTATATGAAATGTTCTTTCACCTGAAATATAAAATAATCTTGGTTTCTCTGGGTTTAAAAACCCTTATTGTAGTTATTCAGTCTTTTTTCGTGATATAGTCAGACTTTCAGATATTTTGCCCTTCTCTCTGCTACTCCCATTCTGGCCTTTATCCATCTAGGAGGGCTAATCCCATCTGCCCTATTTCTGAACTTGCCTCTGCTGGACTTTGCCTGTCACTTTGCCTTTTGTAATATAATGGGTATGATGAATTCATCCCTTGCCTTCAACAGCCAGGTCCTTGCCCTTGGCTGCTCTTCTCCCTGACTGCAGTTTTCTGCTTTACCATTGGCACCTCTGCATAAGCTCTATGGCACATGTGAGAACTGCCATCACTTTGATGTTATAAAGCATGTAGTGACTGGAAAGTGCCTCTTGGAAGCTTGTAGACTCCCAGGCTGCATCCATGTCCCTAGTTCCTGGGCTTTCCTGTCTTTATCTGGACATCTCTATACCAGTTGTGCACTAGGAATGAGATAGGGGCATTGCATGCATTTTTCAACTTCTCTCCATTTCTTTACTTCCTTCTAAAAGCTATGGGTAGAAACATGAAGGAAAACAAGAGTTCCTACTTCCTTTTTGTACCTGATAGATCCTCAGCTAAGCTGTGTCTTCCTATTTCTCCATTTTCTCTGCCCTATAGTGTAGGGTTATATTGGTGAGTTGGGGCAATGGATTGAAATTAACTTATTGATAAGAATAGTTACTTTTTAAATACTCCAAAGTTCTCTGTCAGGATAGTTCTATGCTTATGGTTACCAACTCATGATTTTTGTCTATTGACTGATGAATTGCTAAAATGAGAGAAGGGAAATAGCAAAATTTGACACCTATAGATTTTTTGGCATATATGAGATATTGTGCTATCAGTTTATATGAACTTTGAATTTTTTATGTACTGCACATTTTTAAGTAAGACTGGAAAAGCTATGATAGCAGGAAAAGCAACATCCCCATGGTTTCTATAATAACCAGCTCACCTTTATGACCATGTTAAAAATCTGTAGCTAGCTCAATATAGAAGTTCTTTACTATAAGTAGTAATCCTTACTATTTTTATATCCTGTAGATGCCTAGCCCATTAAACTTTGAATAGATTATTTAAACCCCAAATTAGTCACTAAAAATTTGATAACATCTTCCAACTTTAAACAGGACATAGTTGATGATGCTATATTTCATGATGCTTTTATTGTTGGTGAATTATGGTTGTATATAATGATGGGATTCATTGTTACATATTCATACATGCACAAAATATAACAATATAATTTGGACAGTATCATTCTCCAGTATTTCCCCTTTCCCTCTCTTCCTTCCTCTCTCTGGTCCCTTCTACTCAACTCATCTTTCTTAGATTTTTATGGGAACCTATCTCATAATATTTTATACTTATCCTGGTAAATAAAAGACATTTACCAAGCTATGTACTGTTCTAAGTACTTCCTAATAATTCACTTCTTTAGTAATCCTATTAATAAAGAAATCCTATTAGCTAGTTACTGATATTCCACTTTGCAGAGAAAATGGAGGCATAGAGAACAAGTAATTTTTTCAAGATCACGGAGCAAGTAAATGACAGAGCTGAGAGTTGGGTGCAAGGAATGTGCTTGAGTCTTAACTCCCTCACAACACTGTCTTTCTGATAGGAAGAAACATTTTTAAATTGTACTTGGGTATCAGATGTATAGTAGTTCTCACTCTTTTGTTCTTTACAGAATGCTAGCAACTATATTTACTTTAAAAATTTGGACCACATAATCATTGATGTGTATACACACACACACACACACAATAAAAAATCAAATCTCTTTTGATTTTAAATAACAATAAAACAATTTCAGGTATCAAATAGTTTGAATATACAAACACAATCTAAAAAGGAGATTGCACATCTGAATATTAGCCCTGGTTCCAGAACTTACCCACTCAAACCCACAACTATATATGGCTGTTGTACCTGTGATTACAGTGTCCTAATGAAGAAGCAGGCAGCATTTGCTAAGTGATGTTTATCAGGGTGCATGCTATATTTTCCTCCTGCATGCCAATTCTTTCACTGATTTTTACTTTGTGTCTCAGTGTAATGTGTACATTCTTTCTTTTGTTTAGCAAATTCATTATGCATATTTCCCAGATTGCTCCCCTTAGGACAATTAATGACTGAGAATGTTTCTTTCTGTTAGTTCCTTTTTCCATTCTAATTATACTTAAAGGTGGCATTACATTTTTTTTATTTGAAACTTCAGAGGAGAGGAACTAATGGATCAATCAGACAAAAGGATATAAGCAAGTAGAATAAAAGATTGCCTGTCATTAATTTATGACTATGTGAACTTATTTGTATTCCTTTTCAAGGGGGATTTGCACTAAGTGTCTTTCATCTTGTACAAAGCAGACATTAAGTGCATGAGAGGAAAATGACAGACAAAATGTGGTAATTGAACTGGCCAAGCTATGTTATCTTCATCCCAAAGCCAGCTAATAGGATCCTAATATAAAAGGACCTGGCTGAGTGAAGACAAAAAAAAAGAAGAAGAAGAAGAAAAAAAGGAAAAGAAATTCCTGCAGCTAATAACTTAAAACATGTGAGAGTTCCATTCAGTTATATAATCTTCTTAAAACTTTAAATTAGAGAGAGCATCACAGTTGGATGAGTGCATAGAGATTTCTGGCATATTTAAGCAGAGACTATGAAAATATTAGAAACCTATATATGACCTTCAGGTTTCCCCTTCCAAGTTTTCTTTTAGTGTTCAGGATACAAAAGATCTTGGGGAATTTGAGATATGAGTGCTTCCTGGAGTCTTTTTGCTTCTCAGAGAAATCAGCCTAAATTCAGTGGAACTAAATAGCAAATTTTGGTCATGCTAGTGAGTAGTGAATTATTCAGAATGGTCAAGCAATGTGTAAGACAGTGAGTGCTTAAGGACTGTGTGAGTTTGGGCCATTGCAAGTTGAATATCACATTCTTGTCATATTATTCAATTTTCTTCCTGTTATACCTAGAACTATTTGTGCCTAATATCACGGTCTTTAAATAGAAACTGCAGACTAAAAAAATATAGTCTAGCAAGTCAACTCAGATTATTGAGGATATATTTATTCATATATCTGGCAATACATAATCAGGTGTGCATGAAGTACTAATGTTTTCACTTCTAAGTGCCAGTGGGTTTTTGTAATAAGCTGATAGAAATGATTTTTTAGACTTACTTGAAATTTACCAAAGTATATAATGCATTTATTCTAATGTATTGAATTAGTTTCTCTAATCCTACTCTCTTCTGATTCTATGCTTTAAAAAATGTCACTTTTTCCTATCTTAAGAATTCCTGAGTTATTCAATTTTGCTCTAGCTTCATTATTTCCAGCTTTAGTAGGCATCACCTTTAACTGGCAAATAAAATACATAACTTACCTTTAAAGAATGCTGAAAAATCATTGTTTAGTTGGCAATTCTTTGAACATCAATGTCATTTTAATATAAGTTGACTCTAAAATTAGTATTTAGAATGCCATGTTAAAACTTTAAATTTTTCTAAAACTTAAAACTAAAAAACAGTATAACATTTTCTCATCCATCTATGTAATCATGACTATGTAGATATTTATGTTTAAATGTATTTGTTATCTGGCTTTAGGTACATCACTACTCAAAGAATTTTTATTGTTCTTTTAAAGTGATAATATGAAAGCATTTATAAAGTTTAGCTCATGATATTAATAGAAGACCAGATTTCATAGTTGAGGAAGGTGAAAGACATGTAAGAACTTAAAATTCCTAGCACCAATTTAGAGTCTGGGCAGACATCAGCTGTAATCATGTTGTGCTGCCTGGAGGAAATTACAGGCTAGCAGCAGAGATGGGCAGATGGTGCAGCAATCTTCATCTTCCTTTGAATCATTTTAGTGATTTGAATCATGTACTCAGTGGTTTTTTCATTGATACTCCAAGCCCATCAAACTTCCAGGCTTTAATAATAAAAAATATTTTGCTAAAGATTTAGTGAAGAAGAGAAATCACATTGCCAAATAAACCCAAAACTTAGTAACAGATTGCTTTGGTCAGTATATGTTCTCTCCAAAGTTTATCAATTCTCCCAATCACCTCATTTCTCCATTTTTTTTTTTTTTTTTTGTCTTTCATAGAGACCCTATAAATCTCCTTTATGGCCCAAGGAAGTTTTGCCTAGCCAGTCTATTCAGCAAAAAGGCATGGAATAGTGAACACTTTTTTGACCCTAAGCAATCACATTTGAATAACTCAACACAGCCCAAGGAGGTTATCTAAATAGTAACTCGACATATTAAGTTCATTATATTAACTTATCATGAGATAATAGCAACTCAAATGAATAAGTTAAAGATACTCTAAGTTAAAAAGATTGCATAAATCTAGTGACATATGATCTAGATCTGAAGGATACAAGATCATCTTCTAGGAAGACAAGATTGGAGGTGCATTTCAGATAAAAGAAGAGAATATGAATAGATCATGAAGAATAAAGTACATGCCCTAGTGTGGTTAAATTGTGGCTACTGAGAATATTAAAATAAGTTCACATGAGACCAGGTTTGAAGAATCCCTGAATGGACAAAGATAGTTGGGCCTCATAAGTGACCTTAACTTTGATTAATTTGCAAACACAAGCAACAATTAATTTGGATTGTTTCTTATAAATGCCCATATTATAGAAAAATAAAACTGAAGGCTAATGAATCAGAAGCCACCAACTAATTTATAGCTTATAAACAAATTATAGTTTATAGTTATATAACTAGGTGTTTTCCAGAAGGATAGATCAAATAAATCAACCATATTACTGTATCCAATCAAATATTTTCTTTAATCCTGTTTTTATGCTTAACAGTCTTCCCTTTGTGTTCTCTCAGAAGAATCCCAAACCACTTTCAATTTGGAGCTGCCAAATTCATGAATCATTATTTATTCAAATAAACTTGATAAATTTTATCATTCCTCTGTTTAGTTTTTAAAGAGGGCAGGAGAGAGGCTAGAAATGAGATTGAAGTAGAGGTGAAGGACATTAATTGTCCTGCTATGAAGTTTAGGTATTTTCTGTAGGTAATGAGGGGCCATAGGGAACTAATTCCTAGCTTGTTAGTTAATCAGCTGGCTAAATAAGTAAGTGAATAAATAACTACTAGTAAACAATATGAGTAATTACTTCTAGTATTTGTTTATTTCCTACAACTATATACTCATTTTAATAAAAGTATTTTATACTTGAAGACATGTAAAAATAAGTGGGTCATGGATATTTTTTATTTCCTGCCTTTATCTTCCTTCTTTCACTTAAGAATGCTTCTTTCATGTAATAACATTAATAATAATGTCATCAGAACACAACTGCAACTCTTCTTTTACTGAGATCAGTGAAGTATAAATAATAGTGTACAAGCCCAAACATTCCTAAGTAGATTTTAGGAATTAGAATGTTGTTCTTATTTCCTACAACAACTTATTTATTCATAAACTGTTTATTGAATAATAATTGCACATTTGTCCCTGTGGTTTGCATAGAAATGTATAGGGTTTGTAGTTGATGCCTTATAGTTACCACAAAGTGTTTTTATTCATTGGTTATATGATTTTTTTTGGTACCAGGGATTGAACTCAGGGATACTGGACCACTGAGCCACATCCCCAGCCTTATTTTTGTGTTTTATGTAGAGACAGGGTCTCACTGAGTTGCTTAGCTCCTCACCGTTGCTGAGGCTGGCTTTGAATTCATGATTCTCCTGTCTCAGCCTCCCTAAGTGCTGGGATTACAGGCATGCACCACCAGGCCCAGCTGGTTATACGATTTTATAGATAAATGTCCGGTCTCAGCCTTAGTGGTAGCAGAGTCTATGTGAGAAATCTACTGGTTTATACCGTTTCTGAGAAAACTATCTTTAGAACAGGGAAAGAGTTATACTTTGTTCAGATGACATAATCTGTAAGAGTTAAATCAAGCAGCCGTGAGTATAACTCAGTGGTAGAATGCTTGCCTTGCATATCTGATTTGAGGTCCTGGTTTCAATCCCCAATGCCTTGGGGGGCGGAAAAAGCTTAAAAAGAAAATGTAGTCAGGTATGATGGCACATGCCTGTATTCTCAGCGACTCAGGTGGCTGAGGCAAGTTTCAGGTCTGCCTCAGCAACTTTATGAGACCTTGTCTCAAAACAAAACAACACAACAAACAAACTAAAATCCACACAACCCTTTGGGGATTAATCCCCAGCCCTCCTCCTTGGCATAAAAAGAAGAGTTCAATTAAACCAAGGGTTGAATCAACAAGACCTAAATCAGTGAATACTCAATTTGCTGATGTTTTAACCTTGTTGAAGGCAAAAGATTGGCCTATAGTGTTGCAGTTTATAAATAAGAGGGAATTCTGCATTGCATGGGGGAAATAGTTTCCACAATTAATAGATCACTGATTTCACTGTGTTTCACTTTTAAGTGCTCTTGGACTGCCATAAGGCAAATTAGTAGTTAGTAACTACATATCATTAAATTAATTTCACAGCTCCAATGTAAAACCCTGGACTTAATATTAGGAGAAATGATGTTGCATTATTTGGGAATACCATGTCTTGTTGAAGGCCTGGTCTATAAGTAATTCTAATCAAAATTCTATACATATGATATAGAGTTTACTCAAAACAATTATTGAGTATACTTTACTACAAGTGAATGGAAGATATGGTAATTTTCATATGATTCTAAAAGTAAGATTTAAATATATTTAGAATATTGAAAATATGAAAATAATAAGATCAGTTATTACTTTTTCTTTTGTTTTTGGTACTGGATATTTAATCCCATGGTGCTTTACCAGTGAGCTAAATTCCCAGACCTTATTAGTCTTTATTTTGAGACATAGTCTCAATAAATTGCTGAGGCCAGCCTTGAACCTGCAATCCTCCTGCTTCATCCTCCAAAGTCACTGAAATTACAGGCATGTACCTCCATGTCTGACACTTTATTTTTCTTTTTAAACTCTTACTCAAATTCTATACTTTTTCTTATGTGGACCTGGATTTTTCTGATCCATTGTTTTTATTCAGTAATTGATGTCTATATAGCTATTATAATTTATATTTTTATTCCAATAATTATCTTAATAATGGGTAATAGTTTTAAATGTTATTAGTATACACTGCATTGATGCATATGAAGTATTTAAATTAATTCTTGAAAGAATTGTTAATAGTGTTGTTACAAATCTCATTTTATTGCCAAGGAAACCTAGAAGTAGAAGAGCTTGCATAAAGTATGTAACTAATAATTGGTGTAATTTAGAGCCTGAAGCAAGATTTCAATCTAGGAATGTTGGCTTTACCATCTGAGCTACTATATCTTCTGTTAAATAAAATGGTTTTATAATTTAGTAAAACTTAATTTTACATACTTTCATTCTTGTAGCTAACATCAGAGATTGTGAGTAAACTCAATTTGATTTTGTTCTCATCTACATGAAGAAAGACTGCAAAACAGATATGTGGTTTCCTCTATTCATTGGTGGAAGTTTTAAAATATTTTTCTGCCATAGTGAGAACATGCCTGAAGCACATGTTTTTCATCTTCAGAGTTTGTCTTCAATATTGTGCATTTTTTACCCTTGAGGATTTGCTAGAGTGGTTTGTACAGCCACATCACATCAAGCCACATCTGCCTTCCATCACAAAGCTCCTGTTATTCTTAAGAACCCAGAAGCAAAGGTTGAATGCATTTAGTAGAGTGAACAGGTGCTCACAGGTACCTCTAGTTATTTAGCATAACTAGATTCAGCCTTACTCAACTATGAACTGAAAGGTCATCCAACTGACAATGCCCTCCATCTGTTTTATTATTCTCCTGTCCAGCATTGTGCTTGGCTGTTGATGAATATGATGAGCCCATAATCAAATGGCAATAATCATTGGCAGCTTGAGGTGCAATGTTTTTACTGTAAAGTGTTTCAAAGCATGATCATGATGGTTATTTTAAAATTTAAATATAATACACTTCTTGAGTTATTTCAGTATGACAATTGAGTGCGGAAATTTAACTAGAAATATTCTTCATGCCATTTATTATCATTAATATTTCCTATTATGAATAAAAATACTAAAATACTTCGAATTATTTTAAGAAGACAGCGATGTTAATGTTTTATCTACAGTTCTGTGGTGATAAGCTGTATATTATTTATTGACTGATTCATTCATAATTCTTAATTGTTTACTCTATACCTTACTAGTAGTTAATGAAATAAAAGTGATATAGTAACACCCAAACTAGATTTGATCTCTATGGAGAGGAAACAAATATTAGCCTGATAGCTCTACAGCTAATGTGAACATTATAATTATGACATGCTTTAGAGAATAACCATGGTACTTTTTATATAATTAAAGAGTTGTAACAGTAAAACTAGGGTAGTATGTTTAATTATAGATTATACATGTGTGCCAGGCAGTAACTCATAGAACTAATCAATTCATTTAGCAAAATTCCCACTCATGCCAAGATATAAATAAAACTGTTTATAACCTCTAGGAGCTTGTGATCTGAGGGTAGAGAGATACAGAAGAATAAACAGATACTAGTAATATAGCTAGTTAAGTGAGAAAGCAGAGGAACCTTGCAGGAATTAAGGAGGTACCCTCATATACACTGAGGGGACCTAGGGAAGGTACACTGACTCAATCTAAGACACAACACTTTGAGTTCTCAACATATATTTATGTTATCTTAGTGCTGTGAAGAACCTACTCACAGAAACCATAACATGATCAATACATACAATTTTGAAATCTCTACATATCTGAAACTATAATAAAAAGGAAGAGCAGTGGTGGGTTGTGACTCATTTTCAGAGCTTTTGTTTGGCTTGAGCAAAGTCCTGGGTTTTATTTATTTATATATATATAATATATGATAAAGTATATATATAAATTATATATATATATGATATAATATTTGCTCTTTGGGAACTGGAGATGTAGCTCATTGTATTTGCCTAACATGTGCAAGGAAGACCTTGTGTTCAATCTCCAGCACTGCAAATAGGAAAATAGTATCATAAGAAAAGTAGTAGAAACCCTTAAAAACATTGGTAAAGTATAGACAAGCAACAGTTATTTGCAGTCATATATAAAAAACTCTTTACTAGTGTTGCATCCAACCCGCACCTCTCCCCAAGAAGTGCAGCCCAGACAACTCTGCAGAAGCAGCAACGTTTATTGAGGAAATAAGCACACAGGCCAATCGATTGGGGTCAGTTCTCCTTTCCTTCAGAGAATGACCCCGAAGTGAGGGTTTCAGAGGTTATTATAGGGTGGGCTAGCTACATGACTCAGGAAAACATGATTTGGCAGATATTCAATCTATAGTTATTTACAGTTCAACCATGACAGTGCCTCCTATGTCCCCTTTCAGTTCCTGGAACTTTAGGTAACTGGCCAAGGGGTCTGGCAGCCTATAGTTTTGCCCCCCTACCCCCATCCGTGAGAAGCAAGCATAGCAAAGCATTAATCACAGAAACACAAAGAGCAGGTTAGCTGATATATGCAGAATTGAGCCAGAGTGACTCCATTTTGAGTTTGGATTTTACACTAGGTAATATAAAGAAGCCTACTCAATTGAAAAAATGATTAAAGTAGATAATATGCCATTTCAAATAATAAATACAAATGGCCAACCAAGAGATATGTAGATGTCAACCTTAATAGGAATAAAAGACTTGTGAGTAAAACAAGATATTACACTGGCAGAGAAATTTTTCACAATTTGAACTCAATATTGGTGGGAGTGAAGAAAGAGGAACTCTGTAGCACTTCTGATAAGAACAGAAATGAACTGGAAATGTTGGAGGATTTGGTCAGAGTATACTGAGTGTGATATACACATATCCTTTTGGCATAGGAATTCCAATGTTAGAAATTTGTTCTAAGAGAAGTAATTGGATAAAGATGGAAGCCCAAGTCAGGACCAAGATGATTTAACATGGAGCAATAGTGAATGATTTTAAAACTCATGTCACAAATTTTACCATAATATTATTTATGTAAAAGTAAAACAATAAGTCTTATTATATTAGATTGGTAAATAAAATTGTGGACTATACAGTGGAATAATCTGAAGCTATCAAAACTATACATATGTGTCCACGACCTATAAGTGAAACAAATTCCCAAACTAGTAATAGTGTAATTCCATTTTAAATGTATGGTGCATTTATATACTATTATGAAGCATATATTCCATATTATAAGTAGGGAGGACCATTTTGGGAGATTCGTTTTAATGTTTCAGCTTCTACTGTTATCTTGAGAATGAATATATATTGCTCGTGTAATAAGGGAATATATTCTAGTGAAAATTTTTAAAAATCAAAAAATTCCAATACAACTTTTACCACCTGCAGTTTTATCTGGATTGTCATTGAAAATTCAAATGAAAATGGAGTGATCAAGATATCAAGATTAATAGCTTATTTTTAAAATGTGGAGGCTATGGAAATTGAGCATTTCCTAAAATACTTGATTCCTTTATAAAATTCTAGGAGGGATTTAATTTTAAAAACTCTGCCACATGAAACTTTATATTAGGGAAAAAGAGGATTCATAAAAGAAAGTGAAATAAGTTTATTAATAAGAGGAACAAAGAAAGTAGCCTTTTGGAAAAAATTTTATCTACTTTAAGAAGCTCTGTCAAAGTGTTTCTTACTGTTATATCCTCAGTGTTTTATGGTGTCTCATCACATGATTAAATGTTGACTTTTTCCCCGGGAGGTACGTAGAGTAGTTATTCTTTTATGTCAGATCAGAAGCTCAAGAATGACACTAGAGTCAAGACTTAAAATTAAGTATTTTAATTCAATTTGTTTTTTGGTTTTTTTTGTTTTATCATGCTGCTAAGAGATAACCAGCATCGAATCAATAAGAAAGAACCTAATACCTTGAACCACAAGCTAGAGTGAAAAAGATGATTTAAGATGAACCCAAACTAAATGATTCTGAAGCTTATGACATGAATTTTAATTTGAATCAAGAGCTCTGTATTCGTCTGGAAAATGAAAGTTTTCTATTCCTTGAGCAGGATGTTACTGTTAAATTATATGTTGATGTAACTGGAAATTGAAGGTCAATAAAGAGGCATCTAGGTATGTTGAAATATGAGGTTTATGAGTTGCCTTTTGGAAAAACAATTTTATCTACTCTGAGAAGATATTCACAGGAGGAATTTTACAAAATACCTGACAATGAACTTAATTCCTTAATAATCTTGTAATTGGAATTTATTCACTTATTCTCATATACAATTCTAAGCCTGCTGATGGAAAGAAAATCTAACATTGTTTGCTCTGTGCCAGGCACTTTATATCTTTCCATTTGCTTTCTGAAAGAATCCTCCAACAGTCCTGTGAAGAAGTAGGTATGTTATGCATACTTTGCAAATGGTGACATTTACGCTTGAGAAGTTAAATAATTTACCTGAGATTATTTGTATAAGACATGACAAATGGGGATTTGAATCAGAGAGTGTTGATTATAAAGCTCACTGACACTTTATGCTTACACATCTGCAGCTTTGTAAAATACATATGTATTTATTCAAAGGACATTAAAATTACTTTCTTTAGTGGAACAGTCCAGTTCTTCTTACATTGTAATTACATATAAAATAGTCAAATAATCATCATAATTATAAGATAGTTCCTGGGAGCTCTCATAGTCTCTAATTGATTATTTGAACATTGTAACTAACAATAAATTTAAAATATTTATAGATAATTTATATGTAAAATTTATATGAAAACTCAAATAGCCATTTGGGTTACTTTTCCAGAATAATTAAAAATTTGTGCTAAAGAAGGAAAAAATGATTATAATAGAAGTTGGAAATAGCTATGAAATAAGCTGTTTGAATATATATTTGTTTATTTAATTTATTTAAAAGTTTAAGTATACCTTCATAACAGGACCAAAGTGCTGTAGGCTGTAAGCACACTTCAGATGAATCTGAATGTATCAACACAAGCAACAGACAATATGATTAAATATATGTGTCTTTCAATCTGATGAGTATGGCAATTAAAGTTTAATGGCTGTAATGGTGTACTACATAAGATGCTTCTTCACAATAATTTTGCAGAATCATAAGCTATGTATTCATAGGAAGCACATTCATTTTCATTTCTAAGACTAGAATTCTATTAAAAGTAAACATTTGGTTATTTTTATCAGAGTGCATTTTATTTTTTACATTTGAAGATAAGATACTGCAAATTTATTATAATTCAATGAAGGCAGGATATTCAAAAGCTTAATTTGAATTCACGTAGTGTGAGTACTTTGCCAATTTTTAAAAAAAATATCGGTCATGGCGCTTTATGCATTCCTTATTAGAAATGCTTTTAAGAAAACAATTTTCAATGTGTAATGCATTATTGTTGAATATAAGTATAGAATATCTGTTTTTTTCTTCTTTTGTGCTTATGGGGGATTGAGCCTAGGACCTCATGCAAGCTAGGTAAATACTATTCCACTGAGCTATATTAAGCCTAGAATATGCTTTGGAATGCCACATCTTGGTCTGGAAAGTTATTTCAACATCAAAAATATACATATCAGAACTTTTTACCAATTATAAAATGTTATATAGGACATAATCTGTACCAAAATCATATATTATTGTATTACATTCTTGAATAGGAAATTAGGTACTAGCATCTTTCATATGCTTCTCTCTCATGTAAACACATTTTCTTATTCTGAATATAATAAATTAATGATATCTTTTAACTATGATAGGAATTAAATTCTAGTTTGGCTTCAGTAGTTTTTACATATTTTGTATACTGGAATATAGTCATTCTCAGATATTTATCAAGTTTATAGAATAAATCTACAGATATGGCTGCTAACTAGAATGTTTCCTTGAATATTTTAATGGATTGGAAGGTTAGCATAAAGTATGCTAGATGGAATGAAATGTTAAATTAAGCAGAAATATTTACTCCAAAAGCAAAACATGCTCATCTGCACCAAATATAGCACTCCATATGAAAGATATAAATACGAATAATTCAATATCAACATTTATAACTTCTACTCCAGAATCATTCAGTAAGAATGACCTCTTTCCCCTATTGGTCATAGCTGGCTTTGAAGTATATAAGATAGTATATTGGTTTGTGTGGTCATGGAAATTGTCTTTACAGAGGAATGATGAGGGCAAAGGCATTGACCAACATACAGAGTATAGTGAGAAACAAGAGTGTGTGAACAATGGATGTATAGGATAATTCACCATAGGTAATAGTGCTGTCTTTGGCTGTCCCTAGAAAATACCATCTGATGACATATTGGGCCTGGAAATACAACCTAATATCTTAGTTTATTGATCCTTGTTCCTCCATGTAAGCAGCCAAAGTGGTATCAAATAAGTCACATTTCAGTGACCTCAATTGCACTCTTAGAGAAAGAGGCATAGTTGACTATGAGTTTATGACATGTCTCTGAGATCAAAAATCTTGCAATATTAAAACACTGTCCTGCTTTTACATCCCCACCCCATATTTTTCCTTATTAGAGAGAGAGTAGTCTGTAAACTGGGTGCAGTGGCTCGTGCTTGTAATCCCAGCACGTTGGGAGGATGAGACAGGAGAATAGTGAGTTCAAAGCCAGCCTCAGCAATGGTGAGGCACTAAGCAACTCAGTGAGATGCTGTCTCTACATAAAACACAAAAAATAGGGCTGGGGATGTGGCTCAGTGGTCGAGTGCCCCTGAGTTTAATCTCTCGTACCAAAAAAAAAAAAAAAGAGAGAGAGAGAGAGAGGAGTCTGCAAGCACTCCGAGAAGATGGTGGCAGTTTTGGGAAGATCAAAATGTTTTAAGAAAAGGTTAAATTTCTTTTTTTTACTATCTTTATCTTGGATAATAATCATATAACGGAAATATATCAATGATTTCAAATACAATGCGTAAAATCTTTGTAACGTGCTAAATATTCATTTATATGTACTATAAATGAAGTATTCAATTTCACTTTATTGTTTTATAGACTTAACTTTAACTTTAAAAGGTGTAAGTACATTATTCTATTTACTTTAAAATTTTTGTTGTGATAAGAACAGTTAATATTAGATCTACCCCTTTAAATAAAGTGTACAATACATTGTTAATAATAACTAAATAATATACATAATAAATAAAATAATAAAAAATTATTGTTAATAATATACAGTTAATATTATATCTACCCTTTTAAATAAAGTATACATTATTGTTAACTATGGGTATAATGTCATAGAGCAGATCTCTACAACTCATTTATTTATGTTCATTGAAACTTAATGTCTCTTGATTATTAACTTTCATTTGTCCCTCCCTCCAGCACTGGTAACTGCCTTTCTATTCTTTGAATCTTTGAATCTGACCATTTTAGATAATTAATATAAATGAAATCATGCATGCAGTATTTGTCTTTTGTGACTTGTTTACTTTACTTAGCATAATGTCCTAATGGTTCATCATGTTGGAAATGGCAAGATTTCCTTCTTTTTAAAGGCTGAGTAGTATTCATTGCATATGCATGCCATTTTTTTCTTTATCCATTCAAGTACCAATGGGCATTTAGTTGTTTCCACATCTAGCTGTTGTGAAGAGTGTTGTCAAGAGTGTTGCCATGAAGATAGGAGTGATAATACCTCTTCCAGATCCTGATTTAAATTCCTTTGGGTAGGTGCTCAGGAGACAAGATTGCTAGATCATATAGTAATTTTATTTTTAATTTTTTTTTGTGGAACTTACATGCTGTGTACCACAGTGGCTGCCCCATTATGTATTTCCACTAATGCCATGCAAGGGTTCCAATTTCCCAACAGTTGCATCAACACCTGCCCTTTATTATTGTTATCTTGACTATAAGATAACAGTCATGCTGATGACTGTGAAGTAATAACCCATCGTGATTTTGATTTGCAATTCCCTTATGAGTGGTGATTGGATATTTTTCATATATTTGTTGGCAATTTATGTCTTCATAAAAATGTCTATTTGAATCCTTAGCTTGTTTTGTGTTCAGGTTATTATATTTTTATTGTTGAGTTATATAAGTTGCTTATATATTTTGAAATTAACCCATTATCACATATGGACTGAAAATATTTTCTCCTGTTCCATGTGTTGTTTCTTCACTGTGTTGATTATTTTCTTTACTCTGCAGAAGTTCTTTGGTTTGACACAGTCTCACTTTACTATTTATGTTTTTGCTTTCTATGCTTCTGGTGTCATATCCATGAAATTATTACCAAAAATGATGTCATGAAAATTTTCACTAAGTTTCCTTGAAGACATTTTCCTGTTTCAGGTCTTATGTTTAAGGCCTTAGTCCATTTTAAATTAACTTTTGTGTGTTGTATAAGATAAAGGTCCAGTTTCATTTTTTTAAAATACATGGTTATCCAGTTTTCTCAGTACCGTTTGTTGAAGAAACTTTCCTTCTTTTGTATACTTGACATCTCTGTCAAACGTCAGTCATCTATAGTAGTATGGATTTACTTTTTGATTCTCAATTCTGTTTCTTTGATCTATAAGTGTGTCTCTATGCCAGTGTCATGCTGCTTTATTATAGTAGCTTTGAAAAATAAAGTTAAGAACTGTGGTGTCTCTAGCTTTGTTCTTTCTCAAGATTGATTTGGCTGTTTGTTGCCATTGGTCCATTTGAATATTACAATTTTTTCTATTTTTGTAAAAAATGCCATTGGGACTTTTATAGCTATTGTTGATCATATTTGGTATTATGCATGATTTAACAATATTTAGAATTCCAGTGCATGAACACAGGATGTTTTTCTACTTGTTTGTGTTTTGTTTCATTTCTTTATTCAATGTTTCGTAGTTTTCATTATATAAATCCTTTACCTTCTTGATTAAGCTTATCCCTTGGTACTTTACTCTTGTTGATACTATTATAAATAAGATTATTTTTCTAATTTCACTTGAGTTAGGTCTTTGTTAGAAATGCAACTGATTTTTGCATGTTGATTTTGTATCCTGCAACATTATCAAATTCATTCATTAGTTCTAGTGACCTTATGGGGAAGACTTTAGGGTTTTCTACATCTATCATGTCATCTGCAAGTAGAGGCAATTTTCTTCCTCCTTCTCTCCCTCCCTTTACTCCCTCCCTTCACTCCCTCCCTTACTCTCATGCCTTTTGGGAATGGTGACTGAATTATGGATCTTGAACTGTCTTGTGACAGAGGTGATGCCTCTCTTAGGAACTCTAGGTGAGAAGGCATTGATTTGAGACTGCCCAGTTGCTGTAGTGATGCCTGGTTCAATAGGAGGTTCTGTGCCAGCCACAGAGCTATTCAGTTCTTGACCTTGAGGATCAGATGCTAGCTGCTTGGGGTAGAAAGTAATGGATGCAAGCTGATAGTCATAATCAGGCTGCTCATACTCATGACCTTGGTTCTGCTTACTTTGAAGAAACTTTCTCACAATAAATCCTTTTGATGTTTATGCCTATGTAATAAATGTGCTGAGCTTGTTGTAAGTCACTACCTCCCTACCAGATTTGTAGTCAACCACCGAGACCCTTCTTTTTCTCTATTTGTGTGTCTATCTTTTCTCCATCCCCTCACCACTTGTTCGGAACTTGAATTAATGGCCATGCAGGATGCAACAGATGTCCTTAATTTCTTTTTTTACCTAATTCCTTTGGCTAGGCTTTCCAGTGATGTTTTAAATAGAAGAGGTAAGTGGCAACTTTGCCTTGTGCCTGATGTTGCAAACCTTTCTATACCACTTCATACAATGTTAACAGTGGGAATATTGTATTTAGCCTTTATTATATTGAGATAATTTTCTTATTTCCCTAGTTTGCTAGGAGTGTTGTCATTAAAAGGTTTTGAATTTTGTCAAACTAATTTTCTACAAATATTAAGAGAACTGTGTGCCTTTTTTATCCCTTATTTGATTAATGTGGTACATAACATTAATTTTTTGTATTGAAATATCCCTGCATATCAGCTATAAATTCTACTTGATGCTGCCTGGTACATGATCCTTTCCATGTGGTCTTGAACTTCGCTAGTGTTTTGTTGAGTATCAATATATATTGGAGATGTTGGCCTATAGTTTTATTTTCTTTAGTATATAGTCTGGTTTTGTTCAGGATAATGTTGGATAAATGGATTTGGAAGTGTTCCATTCCTCTTCAAATGCTTGTAAGAGCTTAAGAAGTGTCGGCATTAATTATTCTTGAAATGTTAGGTAGAATTCACCAATAAAGCCATCAGATTCTAGGCTTTTGTTTGTCAAGAGGTTTTTGAATACAGATTGAGTCTCTACACTAGTTATAGGTTTGTTTGAATTTTTTATTTTGTCATGATTTAGTTTTGGTCTATTGTATGTCTCTAGTAATTTAACCACTTCTAGATTAAATAGTTAGTTGATATATAATTGTTCATAATAGCCTCATGATCCTTTTTATTTTGGTGACATCAGTCTTTTATAGATAGCATATAGTTGCAATTTGTTTTCATATTTTTTTTATATTTATACATAATATTGGGGTTCATTGTGACATAATAGAAAATGCATGGAACATAATTTTTTCCATTTCAGTCCCCAGTACTTCCTCTTTCTCCCCTTCCCCCAACTCCCCCTTTCTCTGCTCTACTGGTCTTCCTTCTATTTATTTATTGTTTTCTTAATTGGTGATTTATATAAAGAGGTGAAATACACTGTGGCATATTCATATATGTACATAGCATAATTTGGCTAATTTTAGTCTACCATTTCTCCCTTTTCCAATTTCTACTCCCTTCCCTTCTAGCGCCTTTCTATACTCCACTGCTCTCCTTTCTATTTTCATGGGATTCCCCACCTGCTTTTTTTCCTGCCCTTATTTTTGTCTAACTTCTTTACCCATTTAACCATCTGATATATCTGTTGATTGTTCAATTTCATTGGTTTACATTTAAAGTAATTACTGATAATGAAGGATTTCTATTGCCATTTCATTAGTTATTCCCTGTCAGTCTTATAGTTCTTTTGCATATCTTTTGTTGTCTTACTTTGTGTCTTTTTATTTATTTGGCTGATATGATTTTATTCCTTTTAATTTTTCCTTTATGTAAGTTCTATAGGTTTTTAAAATTTTTTTGTTATCTTGGAAATAACATTTCTTAAGCAGTCTATATGTCTGTATTTAAGATAATATCAACTCACATTTAATTGTATTACAAAACTATTACTTCTACACCCCATATACTTTTTGTTTTCATTTTATATGTTCCTATTGTGTATCTTTTAACATATTTTAGTTACAGATATTTTTAAATACTATGTCTTTAAACTTCTTAATTAGAATGAAAAGTGATTCACCCACAGTTATTATAGTAATACAGAGTTCTTTGTCTATATATTTACCTTTACCAACAAGTTTCATAATTTCTTGTTGTCATGTTACTGGCTAATGTCTATTCCTTTCAATGTGTATTCTTTTCAACATGAAGGACTCCCTTTAGTATTTCTTCTTAAGTAGGGCTACTGGTGATGTCCTACCTCAGCTGTTTGAGAGAACACTGTTTCATTAGGGTTGGTTTCTGAAGATTTATCTTATTACTTTGATTGGAAAATTTCATTTAATTCTTCATTTTTTTGATTCTCTGTGCTGTTGTCTATACATTAGATAAATCAGGTGCCTTCCACTATGTCACTGACTTTAGTGTAAATTAACCTATTTTAGTTCCTAAAGTACAACTAGCCATTTTATCTTCCTAAACCAAATGTAAAGAGATAATACAGTGTTGTCATATTATAAACTTGATTTCCACACGCTAATGTACTGATATTTTAGTATATCTTGTGGTCTCTATGTTCAATTGTGAAAATCTAAAAAGGCACCTAAAAATAATCATGTTGATAAAAGCCTGGATTTATAAAATAACAAAAATTTAGGAACCCATTTAAATAGAGATATTTTAGTTGTATCTACATGAATATTTCTGAATTAAATTTATGTTTAAAACTATTACTTTAAAAACTGAAAAATATAGAGTATAACAGCCTAGATGTGATAGAAAAAAATAGGATGATAAAAAGTGTTTAATGACTATATCCCATATGCCTGATATTTAACCTCTTTAACTTTAATGTCCTTACATATAAGTAGCAGTGCTGAACATGGTAACCACCAATTTGCCTCTAAACTGTAAACTCATTAAAGGGAAATAAACATATTTGTCAAACGAATAAACAGTAAATGATTAACATTCTGAGTTTGGTCTTAAGCTTATCTTTTTCATTAAGTAGTCAGTAGTAAGTATGGAGTAGGAAACAGTACTGACAACATAATCTTATTCAGTAGAAAGTATGGTTTCATTAAATAAGACATTCAGAAACATACATGGTTTCAAATGAGGTATGTCAGTATACTGTCCTATCATTTATACTTTATATAATTTCAGTCTTTTGATTAAAAATGCTACAGGGCAATTCTAATATCTGAATATTATAATTTCTTAAGAAGAATTAAAGATAATATGAAAAACTTTTCATGAATTATAGCATAAACTTTAGAACACTGATACAGTACGAGGGACTGCCTGGTGATTCGAATACAGAGGTTGTGATTTATTGATTCTCAAAAACTATTTGTATTTCTAGGGCTGGAGAAGGAAAGGGAAATATGTTGCTGGGATTTTTAAAAAGAAGAGCAAGAGATGCTCAAGATTGTTTCATATTTCTGGGAAATAAAATACATTTGGAAAAGCTTCCTTTGTGATTTAACTCATGCTTTTTATCCTGTATGGCTGTTTTCTACTGGCCACATAATATCTATTCTGCCTTTTTTATTCCTTAGCAAAATCACAATTTTGTTAGGAGTACCAATTTTGACTTGGTTGAAAGCACTTCCAAAATTCTCCTGCAGATGGGACGGCCATAGGATAAAATTAAAGTCAATAAGTTGAAGATTGAAATGATTGAATGGGGCTTCAGAGGACACCATCAAGAAAGTGAAATGACAATGTACAGAATAGGAGAAAATATTTGAGAATTATATATCTGGTAAGGGAATGGTATCTAGAATATTTAAAAAACACTTAGAAATTCAACAGTAAAAACATATATTTACTCAATTAAAAATGGTCAAAGGATTTGAATAGACATTATTTTTTTCCAAATAAGGTAGACAAGTTGCCAATAAGCACATGAAAAGATACTTAGTATTCTTAGTCATTAGGGAAATGCAAATCCAAACCACAATGAAATGTCCCTTCACACATACTATGATGGCTATAAAGATTCTTTAGACAATAATGAATGTTGTCAAGCATAGGGAAATTGGAGCCCTCTTGAAATCACTCACAGAAACCACATATTATATGATTCCATTTAGATGAGATGTTCAGTATAGGCACCTCTATAAAAACAAAAAGGAGACAATTGATTGGAGTTGAGGGATGAATTGAGAATCAATGTGAAATGATGCAAATGGGTACAGAGTTTATTTTGAGGGTGTTTAAAGTTTCTAAAAATGACAAAACATTCTGTTAATATCATGCTGCTTTTAGTTTGGGTAAACTTTCTCTTATTATTCCTTTTGTAAAATGTAAGATTGCCCCATTTACCACATTGTATAGTTGTGATTGCACATATAAAATACACGTAATGCAACTGAAAAAATTTAAGGATTGTTATTTACATTGTTAGATTCTGTAAGCTCATGAGTAAAATAACAATTAGAGCTCTCTGTTGTATTGTTAACTCTAATACCTGTCATTTGCTACGTACTTCACTTATCTCAGTTCTCTCAACAATTTTGCAAAACAAGTTTTAGCATTTGCAGCTAAGGAGAGTGACATTTAGAGAGATTAAGTACTTAAGATGGTGTTGAAACTCTTGTCCATCTAAACCCATATTTTTTCCACATATTATAGTGCTTCTTACACAAAGGTTAATTGAGTATTTTTCAGACTTTTTTCATTCAAAAACGTGAATCTCAAAATGTGGCATATGATTGTTCAGAGTGAAATATAAGCTTATATATTGTTTCATTAAATTGCTTGTCAGCAAGATGTGTGGAATTTTATACTGTTAGATTTCAGATTTTATCAGTTTTTAATTCACAACAAATGAAAACATGACTTTGATGGTCTCTGTAAAACATGCCACGTGCAAAAGTGAAATGGAAGCGCAACCTGAAATGAAGTCACTTCAGGTGATTTTATGAAGATCAACTCAGCATTCAGTTCACTCACCATGAGAGATGGATGTGATAGGTAAAAAAAAATGACCACTTGAGAGGTTCTCCTTGACATCTAATGTGTCATAAAATACAGGGCTAATGGGACAGCAGATTTCATAGCAAGCTAAATAGCATAGAAATCAGTCTTTGATACTTAGAACATGAGTCTCATAGTTGTTTAGAAAATATTGAATTAATTATAAAATAATAGTTGCAAAACATTCAATTATTAAATAAAAATTAACAACATCTGAAAAACTAGCCTACTTGAAGGAATATGGATGACATATTTTTTTTATTTCACCATCAGAAAATAAATCAGAAATATATTTAGAATAATATAATATGAATGTTCCAGTGGTAATAATTAATTCTTCTGGTAAAAATGCCTCTCACTTTCTTTATGAATTATCTATTGAATAAGTGAATTGAAAGCAATAGTAAATAAGGCAGATTAAAGGCATTTGAAAATTTTCTGAAGTTATAAGTGGCAGTGTGATATAATGATTAAGTCAAAAGACCCACACTTGATTCCAGTTCCTTTGCTTTTTATGGTACAGCCTTGGACAAACTATTTAATTTCTCTTATCCTCAGTCTAAGGGTGAAATGGGAAAAATAATATCCATCTTGAACAACTTTAATACAGAATAAATCAGTATTATATGTATAGAATTTTGAACAGTATCTGGTATAAGGTATGCATTCACTAAATGGAAAAGCTAGCTATATAAAATGAATACTCAAAACTTCACAGTATAAAATAAAGTTGAAGTATTGACAAGTTGGAAAATTGAGTCTAACTAGGTAATCAAATTTGATCATTCAGAATGAAAATGAATTTTGGCTTGTGCACAAAATATATTTCTCACATGCTCATATTCACATTTATATGCTCTCAGTTCACATTTCAGATATAGAAGTGGGGAATTAACTGTCTCTATAATTACTTGAACTGAGACAGTCTTCTTGTTTCTGAATGCTGTTTCAGCTACTTACAGGCTAGATGTCACTGGACAATAGCTATGTTTTATCATTTTGTTTAATCAACATAAGATTAAAAAGTGTGTCATTTTACACTCTTTAAGTCTCCACCATTATTTTAATTGCATATTCCATTTTAATGTGATAAGTTTGTGGAAATTAAATCATATTTGTAAGTGTCTAGACTAGAGTATCATCAGGAAAGATAAAATCTAGAAAACTCAAAAGAATACTTGGGTTGATATAAAGAAAACATCTAGAAAACTAACGAAAACCAAATTGAAAAATCTTGCAACAATTTGGCTGAAGGTTTCTTACATTGTAACTCACTACCTTCAAATTCTCAACAAAAAAAATTTCACACAATATTGGACTCATTTTGATTTGTATTGATACATTATGCAGTTTGAATTTTAAAAAAATTTAAGTGTTCAAATTTTCCTCAAATTGATTAGAAGGTAAGCTTTCATTGATTATGTTCCCTTATCAATTTTTTAAAACGTTTTTCCCAGGAATCACTGATTGACATAAACAGTAATATCTTGACCCAGGCAACTTCAATGAGAATAGTTGCTTTGCACTTTAATTATCAAAACTAAAAAAAGAAAAAGAGAAAAAAGCAATAGGCTCATTAAGAGACATACACACACACGTGTATATATATAATGCATGTATGTGTATTTTAATACACAATATAAAAATAAACTTTCATAGCCTCAATTTTATTACTTTCATGACAGCTGAAGAAAGCAAGAGAAAAATTTCTGCATTTACAGATATTATTTATTCCTTTTAGCTTTTCACAAGTTTTAAATGTAAAATTTCTCTAAATTTTATCTTATTTTTTTAGCTTAGTGAAAATTTTTGATTAGAGTCCATTTTAAAACAAAAATTATTATTGTATTTTTGGTATCAGGGATTGAACCCAGGGGTGATTAACCACTGAACAACATCACCCAGCCCTTTTTGGTATTTTATTTAGAGATAGGGTCTTGCTTAGTTGCTTAGGGTCTCACTAAGTTGCTGAGGCTGGCCTTGAACTTGCAATTCCCCTACCTCAGCGTCCTGAGCCTCTGGGATTACAGGCATGTGCCACCATGCCTGGAAAAACAAAACTAATTTTAATTGATTAGTTCCACAGCAATGATTAAATTAAGACCACTTATCAATTTTTTATTTCATCTTATAAATAGACACATCTTTAATTAAGAGACTCCAAAACAGAGAACGTGAAAACATTGACCATACCAGTTTTAGTAGTGACCTCTTTAATAACAATTAATGTGCTCATGAAATATGTTGCTGTTTTGATGAATTTGTTCTTTTTTATTGAGGTATAATTTATAATCAATGTAATGCTCTGGTTATGAAAGTTCCATTCAGTGTTCCATTGGTTTTGAGAAATGCCAATATGTATGTGTCATCTACAAAACATTTCTGTCATTCCAGAAAGTTCTGTCATACTGCTTTCCAGCCAATCACTGACCCTTTCTCACCACTAAAAAATCAAAACAAACGAACAATGTTTTGATTTCTATCATTGATTTTTTTCATATTCTAGAATTTCTTACAGATTGAAAAGTACAATATATAATTTTCTTTGAATTTTTCACTCAGCATAATATTTTTGATATATAATATTTTGAGATATCCATGTTGCTTGTAATAGTAATTTATTCCTTTTTATCATCTTATATTTATGAATACAGCTAAGCTTAATTATCTGTTTTCCTGTTGATAGTCAAATAAGCTGTTTTCAGTTATTAGCTATTTTGTTGAAACTGCTATGGGCATTCTTGTACAAGACTTTTGGTAGACATTATTTTTTCTTTCTCATGGATAAAGAAGTAGAAATGGATGGGGTAAATGTATATTTAACATTTTAAGAAACCATCAAACTCTTCCTAACATGTTCGTGCCACTTTACATCCCCTTGTTGCTTCCCATCTTCTCCAACATTGGGCGTTGTCAATCATATCTATTTTAGCTACTCTAGTGTATATACAGATTTATGGGGAAAATGTCAGAAAAAAATACATATTGTAACATGTGTGGAATTTGCATTTCCATAATGATAGTGATGTTATGTTGGAGAATCTCCAAGACCCCCCTCCCCTGTTTTCAATGATTCAATTGGAGATTTCAAAGTACAAAGACATTAGCTTTACTCACAGTTATGGCTTATTATGGTGGGATACAAAGTAAAATCTGTCAAAGAAAAGGAATAGGGTAAAATTCTGGAGGAAACCAGGGACAAGACTTCAAGGTATTTTTTCCAGGGGAGTCACAACACATTTTTAATTCCCTTAGCAATAATTGTGATGACAGACTCAGGAAAGACTTAATGCTCAGGGTTTGGTTTGGGATCTGGTCATATAGGTATGAAGGGAATAACCAAAGTATCTGGGAAGTACCCAAATTCCAGAGTCCCAGAAGGCATGTAGGTATTAAGTATAAACCTATGTTTGTAGAGTTGAGGCACAGTGAGCCAGTCTCACCAGTTAATAGTGGAAACCCTCTAGTATTCAAGTTTCCAGATGCTAGTCAAGAGCTACTCTGCGTAAGCAGGACTTGGAAAATACAGCAGCTTGGCCTACTATGTTAATTCTTTTTCACATAGATGTTGACCATTTAAAAAAAATATTTTTGTGTCTTCCTTTGTGAAAGGCCAGTTTAAATCCTTTACTAATTTTTCATTAGGTTATCTTTTTTATTATTCTGCATGCAAATACTTTTGTCAAATTATATATTTTTTTCTCTCTCTTCGTGCTCTGGTTTGGCTCATTGCTGTTCAATACTGTTTTGATAAGTTTTTGAAAAGTTTTTAATATTGGCAAAATCTAATTTATATGGTTTACACATTTTGTGACTTTTCTAAGAAGTCTTTGCCTAATCCATATTAGCAAAGACATTCAACTATTTTTTTGTTTTGTTTTGTTACTGGGGATTGAATCCAAGGGAACTTTAACACTGAACAACATCCCCATCCTTCTTATTTTTTTTTAGATAGAGTCTCACTAAGTTGCTGAGGTGGCCTCCAACTTGCAATTCTCCTGCATCAACCTCCTGAGTCAGTGGGATTACAGGCATGTACCAGTTTTTCAACAGCAAAAAATATTTTTGATTGTTGCTTAATACACATTATAATGAAAAATAATACAACATTTGGGACTAAATTTTTGTCTATTCTGGGCTTCAAAGAAATCATATAATACATTATTTAATCTTTTTTGTCTTTTTTCTCAGATCATGTCTTTGAAAAACATTAATGTATTTGATTTTAGCAATATTGTTGTTTATCTATTTTTTGATTCCTATTTCACAATGTCTTTTTTTTCCTGGGTAGATGAACATAGAGATCATTATTATTTTCTTGAATGATGCTGAATAGTATTTGGTGTTTTTCTATATCTCTTGAGTTAATTATATGATTTTTCTTTACCTTCCTAATGTGAATTGTGACTTCAAAGAGTACATGTTCTAAAATATGTCTGTATCAGATATATGTATGTATGTATATGTATATACATATATATACACAAAAAATTTTTCATCCACTCTGTAGTCTTTAAATTTTCTTAATAGTAGCATTTTTTACTATATATATATTCTAATTATACATGACAGTAGAATGCTTTTTGACACATAATTCACAAATTGAGTACAACTTTGCATTCATCTGGTTGTACATGATGTAAAATTACACAGATCATGTAATCATGTGTGAACATAGGGTAATAATGTCCAAATCATTCTACTGTTACTCCTACCTCTATGCCCCCTTCCCTCCCTTTACTCCCCTCTTTATAGTCCAGTATACCTCTAATCTCCCCTCTCCCTTATTGTGAATTGGTATCTGCACATCAGATAAAACATTTGGCCTTTGGTTCTTTGGGATTGGCTTATTTTGCTTAGCATAATATTCTCCATTTCCATCCATTAAGAGGCAAATGCCATAATTTCATCCTTCTTTAAGGCTAAGTAATAATTCATTGTGTATATATACCACAATTTATCCATTCATCTGTTGAAGGGCACATAGGTTGGTTCCATAGTTTAGCTATTGTGAATAGAACTGCTATAAATATTGATGTGGCTGCATCACTTATAGTATGCTGATTTTAAGTTCTTTGGATATAAATCTAGGAGTGGAATAACTGGGTCAAATGGTGGTTCCAATCCAAGTTTTCTGAGGAATCCCTACACTTCTTTCCATAGTGGTTGCCACAATTTGCAGTCCCACCAGCAATGTATGAGTATAGCTTTTTCCCCACATCCTCATCAACATATTATTGCTTGTATTCTTTTTCTAAAATTATTTTATTTATTTATTCTAAGGGGGTTTACATGACAGCAGAATACATTTTGATTCATTGTACACAAATGGAGCACAGCTTTTCACTTCATTGGTTTTACACAATATAGAGTTACATGATATGTGCAGTCATACATGAACTTAGGGCATTGTTCATTGCATTCCAACATCTTTTCTGCCCCTGTGTCCCATCTCTTCCCTTCCCTCCCCTTTGACCAAAGTTTCTCCTTTCTTCCCATGCCCCCTCCCACATTATGGATCAACGTCCACTCATCAAACAGAACATTCGGCCTTTGGTTGTTTGGGATTGGCTTGGCATGATGTTCTCCAACTCCATCCTTGTACGTGCAAATGCCATAATTTTATTCACTTTTAATGCTGAGTAATATTCCACTGTGTATACCACAGTTTCTTTATCTATTCATCTATCGAAGGGTATCTAGGTTGGTTCCCCAATTTAGCTATTGTGAATTATGCTGCTATAAACATTGAAGTGGCTGCATTACTGTAATATCCTGTTTTCAAGTCCTTTGGGTATAGACTGAGGAGTGAGATGGCTGGGTCAAATGGTGGTTCTATTCTAAGTTTCCTAAGGAATCTCCATACTGCTTTCCACATTGGTCACACCAATTTGTAGTCCCACCGACAATGTATGAGTGTGCCTTTTCCTCCACATCCTCACCAACACTTATTGTTTGTATTCTTGATAATTGCAATTCTGACTGGCCTGAGATGAAATCTTAGAGTAGTTTTGATTTGCATTTCTCTAATTCCTAGAGATGTTGAACATTTTTTCATATATTTGTTGAATGTATATCTTCTTTTGAGAAGTTTCTCTTCAGCTCCTTAGCCCATTTATTGATTGGGTTGATTTTGATACCAAGGTTTTTGAGTTGTTTATATATCCTGGAGTTCAGTGTTCTATCTGATGTGCATGTGGCAAAAATTTGTTCCCAGAATGTAAGTTTTCTGTTCACATCATTGTTTCTTTTGCTGAGAAGCAGCTTTTTGGTTTGAATCCATCCATTTTACCGATTCTTCCTTTTATTTCTTGTACTTTAGGAGTACTTCCTTGATAAGGAAGTCAAGGCCTAGTCCAACATGATGAAGATTTGGGCCTACTTTTTCTTCGATTAGGCATAGGATCTCTGGTCTAATTCCTAGGTCCTTGATCCACTTTGAGTTGAGTTTTGTTCATGATGAGAGATAGGGGTTTATTTTCATTTTACTGCATATGGATTTCCAGTTTCTCTAGCACCATTTGTTAAAAAGGCTATATTTTTCCCAATGCATCTTTTGGTGACTTTGCCTAGTGTGAAATAACTGTATTTATGTGGGTTTGTCTCTATGTCTTCTATTCTATACCATTGATCTACATGTCTATTTTGATACCAATACCATGCTGTTTTTGTTATTATAGCTTTGTAATACACTTTAAGGTCTTGTATTGTGATGGCTCCTGCTTCACTCTTCTTGCTAAGGATTGTTTTGGCTATTCGGGGTCTCTTGTTTTTCCAAATGAATTTCATGATTGCCTTTTCTATTTCTATAAAGAATGATGTTGGGGTTTTAATTGGAATCTCACTGAGAATCTGTATAGCACTTTGGGTAGTATGGCCATTTTGACAATATTGATTCTGCCTATCTAAGAGCATGGGAGAGCTTTCCATCTTCTAAGGTCTTCTTCAATTTCTTCTTTAGTGTTCTATAGTTTTCATTGTAATGGTCTATCTCCTCTTTTGTTAAATTGATTCCCAAGTATTTCATTTTTTTTAGGCTATTGTGAATTCTTTTAGAGGATTCATCATTGATATATAGAAATGAATTTGATTTATGGATATTGATTGTATATTCTGCTACTCTGCTGAATTAATTTATTAATTCTAGAAGTTTTTTTGGATCCTCTAAAGAATCATGTCGTCGGCAAATAATGATAGTTTAACTTCTTCTTTTCCTATTCATATCCCTTTAATTTCTTTCATCTGTCTAACTGCCCTGCATAGAGTTTCAAGGACTATGTTGAATAGCAGTGGTGAAAGAGGGCATCCCTAACTTGTTCCCATTTTTAGAGGAAATTCTTTCAATTTTTCCCCATTGAGGATGATGTTAGCTTTTTGTTTTGCATAGATAGCTTTTACAATGTTGAAGTATGTTTCCACTATCCCTAGTTTTTCTAGTGTTTTGAACATGAAGGGGTGCTGTATTTTGTCAAATGCTTTCTCAGTATCTGTAGAGATAATCATTTATTTATTTATTTATTCATTCTTGACTTTAAGTCTATTGATGTTATGAATTATGTTTATTGATTTTATATGTTGAACCAACCTTGCATACTTGGGATGAAACCCACTTGATTGTGGTGTGCTATCTTGTTAAGATGGTTTTGTATACGATTTGCCAGAATTTTTGCATCAGTGTTTATCAGGGATATTGTTCTGAAGTTTTCTTTCTTTGATGTGTCTTTGTCTGGTTTTGGAATCAGGGTGATGCTAGCTTCATAGAATGAGTGTGGAAGTGTTCCCTCCTTTCCTATTTCATGGAATAATTTGAGGAATATTGGTATTAATTCTTCTTTGAAGGTCTTGTAGAACTCAGCTATAAATCTGTCAGGTCCTGGGTTCTTCTTGGTTGATAAGCTTTTGATTGTGCCTTCTATTTCCTTCCTTGAAATTGATCTGTTTATGTTTTGTATATTTTTCTGATTCAGTTTGGGCAGATCATATGCTCCTAGAAATTTGTCAGTGTCTTTGGGATTTTCTATTTACTAGAGTATAGATTTTCAAAATAGTTTCTAATTATCTTCTTATTTTAATAGTGTCAGTTGTGATATTTCCCTTTTCATCTCAAATTTTAGTAGTTTGAGTTTTCTCTCTCCTTTTCATTAGGGTAGCTAAGGGTTTCTTAATTTTATTTATCTTTTCCAAGAACCAGCTTTTTGTTTTGTCAATTTTTTGAATTGTTTCCTTTGTTTCAATTTCATTGGTTTCCGTCATGATTTTAATTATTTCCTGTCTTCTACTTCTTTTAGTGTTGATTTGTTCTTCTTTTTCTAGAGCTTGGAGGTGTAATGTCAGGCCATTTATTTGTTAACTTTTTCTTTTTTTAATGAATGAGCTCAATGCAATGAACTTTCCTGTTAGCACAGTATTCAAAGTGTCCCAGAGATTTTGATATGTTGTATCAGAGTTCTCATTTACCTCTAAGAATTTTTTTTACTTCCTCCTTGGTGTCTTCTGTTATCCATACATCATTTGATAGCATATTATTTTGTCTCCAGGTGGTGGAGTAGCTTCTATTTTTTTATTTCATCATTGATTTCTAATTCTATCCCATTATAGTCTGATAAAATGCAAGGTAGTATCTCTATTTTTTTTGTATTTGCTGGAAGTTGCTTTGTGACATAACATATGGTCTATTTTAGAGAAGGATCCATGTGGCACTGAGAAAAAAAGTATATTTGCTTGTTGATGAATGAAATATTCTGTACATGTCTATTAATTCTAAATTATGGATTGTATTATTGAGTTATATGGTTTCTTTTTTAGTTATTGTTTGGAAGATCTATCCAGTGGTGAAAGAGTTGTGTTAAAGCAACTCCATAATATTGTGTTGTGATCTATTTGATTCTTGAAATTGAGAAGGATTTGTTTGATATTTGTGGATGCTTCATTGTTCAGGGCATAGATATTTATGACTGTTATGTCTTTTTGAGATACGTTGTTCTTAAGCAGTATAAAGTGTCCTTCTTTATCCCTTCTGACTATTTTGGGTTTGAAGTCTACTTTATCTGAGATGAGGATGAAGACCCTTGCTTGTTACATGGTCCATTTGAGTGGTATGCTTTTGTCTCATTCTTTCACCATCAGTCTGTGGACATCTTTTTCTATGAGATGAGTCTCTTGAAGACAACATATTGCTGAGTCTCTTTATAATCAAATCTGCCAGTCTATGTCTTTTGATTGATGAGTTTAGGCCATTAACATTCAGGGTTATTACTGAAATATGGTTTGCATTCCCATTCATTTTGGTTTATTTTTGGTTTTTAACTTGATTGGGTTTCTCCTTTGATTGGCTTTTCCTTTAGTGTAGTCCTTCCCTTTGCCACTTTTCATTGTTGTTTTTCATTTCCTCCTCATGAAATATTTTGCTGAGAATGTTCTCTAGTGTACGCTTTCTCATTGCAAATTCTTTTAACATATTTTTTATCATGGAAGGTTTTTGTCATAAATCTGAAGCTTAATTTTGCTGGATATAAGATTCTTGGTTGGCACACATTTTCTTTTAGAGTTTGGTATATGTTGTTCCCAGACCTCCTGGCTTTGAGGGTCTGCATTGAGAAATCTGCTGAAATCTGAATTAGTTTTCCCCTGTGTGTAATCTGTACCTCCTCTGTTGCAGCTTTTAAAATTCTATCCTTATTGTTTATGGTAGGCATTTTCATTATAATGTGCATTGGTGTAGATCTGTTGTAGTTTTGGACATTTGGTGTCCTGTAAGCTGCTTGTGTTTGATTTTCCAATTCATTCTTTATGTTTGGTAAATATTCTGATATTATTTTATTGAAGAGATTGTGTATTCCTTTGACTTCTGTGCCTTCCTCTGTCCTGGTAATTCTTAGATTTGGTCTTTTCATGTTATCCCATAATTCTTGGATATTTTGTTCACAGTTTCTTACCATCTTCATTGGGTGGTCAACTTTGTTTTCAAGATTATACATTTTGTCTTCATTGAGGTTCTAACTTCCAAGTTATCTAGTCTGTTTGTGATGCTTTCTATTGAATTTTTTAATTTACTTTATTGTTTCCTTCATTTCAAGGATTTCTTCTTGATTTTCCTTCAGGGTCTCCATCTCTTTCTTGAAGTAATCTTTTGCTCCCTGTATTTGCTCTCTTATCTCTTTGTCGGAGTGATCAATTGTTGCATGTATTTGCTCTCTAATCTCTTTGTTGGATTGTTGAATTGTTGTCTGTATTTTCTCTCTTATGTTATTCTGTGTCACAGATCATTTTAATTATGTAATGTTTAAAGTGTAACTATAAAAATTCCTTTTCTGACATTTCATCTAATGTGCTATATCGTTTGTATTCTTGATAATTGCCATTCTGACTGGAGTGAGATGGAATCTCAGTGTAGTTTCAATTTGCATTTCTCTAATTGCTAGAGATGTTGAACACTTTTTCATGTATTTGTTGATTGCATTTCTTCTTCTGTGAAATGTCTGTTCAGTTCCTTTGCCCATTTATTGATTGTGTTATTTGGTTTTTTGATTTATTTATATGTCCTGGAGATAAATGCTGTATCTGAGGTGTGTCTGGGAAAGACATTTTCCTATTCCGTAGGCTGTCTCTTTATGTTATTGAGGTGTTTGCTGTGAAGAAGCTTTTTAGTTTGATTCCATCTCATTGATTGATTTTTGATTTTATTTCTTGTGCTTTATAAGTCTTGTTAAAAAAGTCAGTTCCTAAGCTGACATGGTGGAAATATAGGCCTACTTTTTCTTCATTAGGTTCAAAGTCTCTTCTAGTGCTTAAGTCTTTTGTCCACTTTGAGTTGAGTTTTCTGCTAGATAAGAGATAGGGGTTTAATTTTATTTTGGTATATATTGATTTCCAGTTTTCCCAGCTCCATTTGTTGAAGAGGTTATTTTTTCTCCAATGTATGTTTTTGGCACCTTTGTCTAATATGAGAAAACTGTCTTTATTTGGGTTTGTCTCTGTGTCTTCTATTCTCTACCATTGATCTATGTGTCTGTTTTTGTGTTAATACCATGTGTTTTTTTTTTTTTTTACTATGGCTCTGTAGTATAATTTAAGCTCTGGTATTGTGATGCCTTCTGCTTCTTAATAGTAGCTTTTGAAGAGCAGAAAGTTTTAATACTTATGGAGTATAATGTATTTATTTTTGTTGTTTTTTTTTTCTTTTGGAGTCCTATGTAAGCAATCTTTGTGTAACCAAGTTTATAAACATTATTATCTTTATTTTCTCCTAGAATTTATAATTTATCTTCTAAGTTCACAAATATTTCAGGTTAACTTTCATATACGGTATGGGGTAGGGATTGAGCTCCCTATTTTTGGACTCTGTACTACTCAGTGATTTATATATCTATCTTTATACTAATGCCATGATGTTCTAAATGCTAAATTTTAAGTCTTGAAAACAGGTATGTGAGTGTACTTGTCTTTTTTTTCAAAATTGTTTTGGCTATTCTAGATAATTTACATTTCTTTCAGAATAAACTTATTCATTTCTAAAATATAATTTAAGATTTTGATCTGGGTTGTATATATCTATAGATAAATTTTGGGAAAATTAAATTTTTACCAATATTCTCATTCCTGATTATGGTTTATCTGTTTTTTGAAAAATTCTGATAATTATAGAATAATTTTGTGGTTTCTATTGAAACTGGTTTGCACATTTTATTAATATATCCCTTAACATTTTATATTTTTAGTATGTTGTTAAAAGGCATGGATTTTTAACTTTAAGTTTTGAATTAATTTTTGCTGTTTAGAAATAAAATTGATTTTTGTATATTAACCCTGTATCCAGTTACTTTTTAAAATTAATTGACTAGTTTGAGTAGTTTTTTGCAGATTCCTTTGGGTTTTCTAAGTAAGCTATTATGTACTAATCCTCACATAGTTATTTCTTTCCTTTTCTAATTTTGATGCCATTTATTTCTTGATTTATGTGAGCTCAAGGTAGAGGATTCATTTAAACTGTTTTTGGTCTTTTGATCCACAGAAACAAAAATAATAAATACATGTTGCCTTAAACCTCTCTGTATGTTTGTGGTAAGTTGATAAGCAATAAAAGAAAACTAATATAGAATTTGTTATCTCAAAGTGAACTGCTGCTAAAAATGTGGTTGCATCTTTGGAACTGGGCAGAGGCTAGAAATTAGATTTTGAGAAAAATGGTAGTGGAAGCCTCATTTTCTATAGGATTATTAGTAGAAATATGGATATTGAGGATATGCCTGTGAAGCCTCAGTAGGAAGTCAGGGTAGACTATTGATAGAGGTGAGTATCCTTGTTTTGTTACAGTAGAAATCTTAGGGAAATGGCTTCTTGCAATTATGTAGAAATCATAACTTGTAAGTGATGACCTTGTATATTTACTTGAGGACATTTATAATTAGAGTTGGAGTTGGTTCTTACTGCATATGGTAAAATATTAAGGGAAATAGATACATTGTAAGAAATATTAGACAAAAAAAAGTAAGAGTTCATGATTTTTGAAAATTCTGTTTCTCTAGGTGGCAAAATCTCCTTAAATTCAGAAAGGGATGGCAAAGCATGGTACATAGAACAAATCTAAGGGTGCAATTCCATAACCTCTTGCTAAAAGCTCAAGAAGATTTTTAAAAATCCAGAGTATTCACCACAAAAAGGACTCTCTGAAGATTAAAACTCTCTCTCAGATCTTTTCAACCTAATCTGAGGGTATCTAGGAAGTTTATAGGTGATACCCATTGACCATCTCAGCAGGAAAAACAATGATCCATGAGAGGTATTTAGATGTGGCTTCTGATGGAAAATCAGTGAAATTTATAAACATACAGAGTTGTTGAGAAAATTGTTTCAGTAGAAATGATGGACTGAAGAGGACAGAGAAAGTATAAAATATTTTGAGGCTATCATAACCCAAAGCCTCCATTGGCAGGAAGCAAGCTGAGAAATCAACTCAGCAGCAGACACATCTTGGCTTTCTTGAAAAAGAACACTCAGAGGGCAGAGCCCAGAGCTCAGAGGACAGAGTTGAGAACTATTAGAAAATTTCCCCAGATGAATTTATTTCAGAGCTATTATATCCTTTTTGCCTTCATTTCCCCCATTTTTGAACCAGAATGTCTATGACAGTTATTGCCTTTGTCTCCCTCATCACATGAAGGAAAGGTCAGAGAACTGGTGCCATTAGCTTTGCAGGTCACCAGATGGAGAGAAACTGTTTCCCAAGCAGCTGTCCTTAATGCAGAAGCCTCATCTGCACCTGAACTTGATTTAGATTTTGGATTCTGAACTGATGAGATGATGAGATTTTGGACTTTGAACTGAAACTGTAATGGGATGAGACTTTGGGGAACCTTAAGAGGGTCAAATATATTTTGCATTTGGAAGGATATGAACTACTGTGGATCATAAAATGGACTGTGAAAGACTAGAAAAGTGATTTTGTTATGATGGTTGGATTTTATAAACTTTAAATCCATAGGAGAGAGTTCTGTCACCTTTAATTTCATATGGAAATAACCATGACTGTATATATGAATTTTAAAGACAAAATATACTACTTTGATTTAAGGGGACTTAAATTTTTTAATCATTTAAAACAGTATGCATATAATTTATTTTTGAATAGACTGGGCTGTCCTTAACAATACATTATTTATTAGAAATGCTTTTCTCACTGTTGTGTGAAAATTCTGTGAGAGAAAAAGGAGGTCATAATTGTCAAATCTTGCAAAAAATTTTTCATTGTTTCTTGAGGTAGTTTAAAGATGGAAAAGCAGGGATTACAAAATGGATGGTGCTTTTCATACTTGTCTAAATTGTGTGCACATATGATTCCATTCTTACTGTAGTAGGCATGCTGCTTGTACTACCTGACTTAAAAATCTTTTCACTTGTTCACACTAAAAAGAACATATTGCAAAAAATGGCATTGCTTATTTCAGTGTGCATAGTTATTAATAAATGTGTCATGATGCACATGTAATTCAAGAAATCTCTGTGAAACCTGACCTCATGCTGTCTACATTGTAAATGGTTTAGTAATTCAGACTGTAGAGAAGCTGATAAAAAAAAATGGAATCCATAGTTACATAAAATACCATGTTGGAATATACTATTAAAGCTAATTTATATATTCTTTTCAGAATGTTGACAAGCTCCGTTTAAACATAGGCACCTAATGTGTATGCTGACATGGAGGACATGTGAATAAGAAAGTATATGGTGGCTGATAAAATGGAATCTACAAAATGATTTCAAATTTCCAGACTAATGGGCTAAGTGAACAATATTCTGACATGGAGGTGTTATTGAAAAATTTAATGCTTTAATTGGAGGGTAAGAAAGCAGTTCTTTATGTAACACCAGAAATGTTCAGTAAATAATTTCTAAGGGTTAAAGTGGAAAATTATCTCTCAACATTTTTTACAACTAAAAATAGCTTGGATGCTTGCCTAAACTGGCAACATATTTTTACTAGGCAGTCCCCATACACATTATTACCTGGTGATCAAGTGTATATCTCAGGTGATCTAAGTTGTCAGTGAAATCTTTGCATATAAATTGGTACAGATCACTAATTCTTCTTTAGAAAACTATGTTCAGGAAAAATAAAAATATAATTATAAAGAATAAAACTGAGAGAAGTCATGGAATGCATGTCTCCTATACCACTTTAATCCTCCCACACAAGGGATTTCATGTAGATACTAACAAAATAGGAAAATAGGACAGGAGATGTAGGACCATTTAAAACATCAAAGCTGGCTGGAGGGGAAGCCATTACTATACTCACACTTGATCTCATGTAACCTATATTTTATTTATTATTGTAGATAAAAATTTAAATAGATTCAGTTTAAAATTGCTTCCTTAAAGTATAGCACTTTAAGGAATTTTTATAATTTTATAATTGGGCTCTAAACTGTTGTGTAAAGAAAAACAACAGTTTCATTCTGTCTTTCACAGATTTTGACATACACACACACATTCACACACACAGTCCAAGTCAGCTAAGAATGCATATGGGATGGAGAAAATGAGTGACAATTAAAATTTAAAGCCTATAGTACTCCAGGAAAACAAAATTAGTTGCCTATTGCCTTTCTAAGGTCATTAGAATGTAGAAGTTTTGTTATAAAATGTATCTGTAGATAACTATTGAAAGCCATTTAGTTAATAAAACCCCTCTTTTATTAACAAATGTCTCATTAGAAACCTTTTGCCCTTTTCTGAAGTTGGACCTGGGGATGAAAATCAGCTGACTGACTCCAAGGCTAAGATAAGTAGATAAGTTAAAAACTAAAACTTAGATGGCTTAGGTTTCTGGGTTGGCAATATAGTGGACAAAAAGAAGAAAAGGAAATAATTTGTTTTCAATTGTTTTACATGAATTTTGGACTTATGTTCAAACTCATTAAGAATACAATTTTCTAACATTTGAGAATTATCCATATTGTCATAAACTTTGACTATTACTTTATTATCAAATTAAATATTACACTAATAAATGGACACAGTTAATCCTTCAAATATCTATTTTTGTTTTGGCCAATAGCAACAACAAATCTCAATAAAATGTGCAATCCTTTGTTTAATGTAATCTTGCCCTGTTAGTACATGAAAAATAAAATGGTAAACAGACTAGAAATAGATTATTGTCGAGAAGAGGGTGTGGTAGATAATCTCCAACATGGTAGCCAAATTCCTAAATCATGTCCCTCCACCTTCATTAAGCATGACCTTTTGCAACTTAGATTTAAAATTGTCACTGCCTTTTTTAAAACCCCTCAAAGACTTTTACAGCACTTGAAGCATTTGAAGTGATAATCTCTGACATGGGTCTGAAGTACTGCAACATCTAGGCCTTACCTACCTCTAGAACTTTGTTTTTCTAAGTAGCTGCAACAAACTTACCTCAGGTTTTGTACTTGCCATTTCTTTTTGGTCCAAAAGGCTTCTGTAGCTTCACCGCCCCCACCACACCCCATGCCCTAGTTAGATCGCATTTCTCTGCTGTTTGTACCAGGTTAATGTTAATTCATCCTCTGAACTCAGATGACATTTCCTCCTTAGAGAAGTCTTTCTTTATCTCCTAAACTAGATCAAAGGCATCCATCATTTGTTCTTAAGACAACATCAGTATACTTCCCTCTTGTAGAATATATACAGTGGGGAATTGTTGTCATCTGCTTTCTAACACCACTGTCATTATATTTCCTCAGTTAATTATGTAAACTATATTGAAATAAAAATCATACCATGGTTTGTTCACACTTGTATTCACAGAGCCTTATAGAGTTTGTAGCACACAGTTTATGCTCTTAACATTTTTGAATTATGATTAGAGGTCCCAAAATGTAGTAGGGATATTGAATCACAGTGAGTATTGGTACTATTTCTCATTATTCAGTCTTATCTGAATGAGTGCTACAATAACACAGTCCTGCTTTGGAAATGTACTTATTCTAAGTAACACGGTGCAATGATAGCAAGAATTTTTAGCAATAAAAATGACTTGCACATCCCCATTCACTTTAATTACTGAAATAGCCTATGCTGTCTGTATGTCCACATTCATATGTATTTTTTCCTTAGTTGTAATAATAGAGCTTATAAACCTTGGGATTTAGGCTGTCCACTTACTGTGTTATAAAACCTTCCCTATGTTGTTACATAGCTCATTATCTTTTACTTTAGGTTGATGTAAAATAATTACCCTGATGCTTGGGGTACATCAAATACTTGGGGTGTTTCCTTTTGATTAAGTAGATCTTATTTTTAGAGCAATTTAAGATTTATTGCAAATTTGACAGAATTTACAGAAAAAAATTCTCATGTTCTCTGAGAACCCCACACGTGCACAGCTCTTCTGCTAGCAACATTTTGTGCCATATCAACACATTTGCTTTCAACAGATGAACCCACATTGAGGCATCATCATCACCCAGTCCACATGTTACTTTTAGGTCCATTTTTGATGTTTGTCACTTTACGAGTTTGTGCAAACCTATAATGTCAATGAATATATCCATCTTTCTAATATCATACAAAAAATCCTCAGTAGCAGTCTGTTCATTTCCTATCTCCAGTCCCTGGTAACTGCTGTTCCTTTTGCTGTCTCCATAGTTTTGCCTTTTCCATAGACCATATAGTTGAAATCATAACAGTATGTAGACTTTTTAGTTTGTCTTTTTTCACTTATTAATATGCATTTAAGTTTCCTCCTTGTGTTTTCATGGCTTCATAGCTCATTTACTTTTAGTAGTGAGTGATATTCCATTGTCTGGATATATAAAAGAATACCTTGGTTGCTGCCAAAAATTTGCAATTATGAATAAAGCTGCTGTAAATATTCATGTACAGATTGTTGTGTGGATATACATTATCAATGCATTTGGCTAAATGCCAAGGAGCACAATTGCTGGATTATATGCTGAGAGTATATTTAGTTTTGTTTGAAACTGTCATACTATCTTCCAAAGTGGCTATATCATTTTGTTTTCACCAGAAACAAATGGGAATTTCTGTTGCTCTATATCCTTGCTATAATTTGTTGTTGTGTGATTCTTCTTATTTACTTTCACTAATAATATATAGCAGTAAACAACTATTTTTCTTTCTTTGAAATATTTTGCAGAATAAATTCCTAGAGTAATGGAGATGAAGTTTTTCTAGGGCTCATAGTCTGAAATGCCAAGTAAGCACCAGCTTATTATCATCTACATAGCAGCAATGCCCTGATATGCATCTCTAGGACTGATCTTCCACCCCCCCTCCATTTTTGCATCTTTCACTATCATTTAGAAATCGCTACTTTAGGGAGGCCCTCAGATCTTGTCTATCTGTAATATTTCACAGTCATAAATATAACCACTGTTTCCCAAATTTATAACATTATTAACACTCATAGCAATCACATGATTTGTTTTACCTCTGGTTAAAAGTTGAAAGAAGAAATGACAGTGGTGTGCACATTGTATTTGGAGTGCATTATTACCTTCCATTGTTTTTATTAGTTGATGTTTTAGTCAGCTTTTTCACTGCTGTGATTAAAAGACTTGATCAGAACAATTGTAGAAGAGGAAAAGTTCATTGAGGGCTCACAGTTTCAAAGGTCTCAATCCATAGACAGAAGACTCTATTCTTCTAGGCTCAAGGTGAGGCTGAACTTTATGGCAGAAGAATGTGGCAGAGGGAAGCAGCTCACATGAGGATCAGAAGCAGAGAGAGGCTCTACTTGCCAGATGCAAATGTATACGCCAGAGCCACATCCCCAATGCCCCACCTCCTCCAGCCACACCCCACCTGCCTTCAGTACCCACTTACTTAATCCTATCGGATGATTGGTTAAGGCTCTGATAAACCAATCATTCCCTCCCTGAACCTTCCTGCACTGGCTCTAATGTGAGCTTTTGAGAGACACCTTACACTGAAACCATTACAGTTGATCATCAAATTTGTAAACCCCTATTGTGAAACTTCAGCAAAATATTAAAAAGTGAGCCATATTGAATTACATATGAGACAAAAACAATGGAAAGTTTTGAATTTTAATATGCAAATTTAACTAGGGGCTAAGTGGTCTTTCGAGAACATTGCTATTGAGACCATTGTGCTCTGTGGTTTTGTTATTATAGTATCTCTTATTCTGTTATTATAGTATCTGTGTGAACAGAAGTGGCACTATGGGAAAGTGACATAAAATAATGTTAGATCCCCCGCCTCCCCGCTGCCACACACCAAAAGCCAGAGAATATCCTTCATTAGTAAGGAAAATTTAGTCTGTGATCCTGTCAATAGAAGAACCAACCCCAGGAATCTTGTGAAGAGCCGGTTCAGGAAAGAGGATGTGGGGTGGACATTGTGGTTGCCTGCCACACACAGCATTCATGGACACACAGGAGGCAACAGCTAGGTACTGAGTATTATCGTACAGAGAAAGACTATTCCAGAGAAGATCATTGAAGCTGGGAGACGACGCTAATTGTGTCATGCTAGAACTGTAACCCATCTTCATAATTTGGAATAACAAAGAAGGCTTTTCCCATAGCTTAAGAAACTACTTTAGAGAACAAGGTTCTTTGTCAGAAAAACCTTCTATTTTTATCCCTATTCATAAAAGAACATTTGCCAGACATGGCCCCTATTTGCTATTGTTTATCACAGAATGAAGACCTCTTATCAGAAGAGGGGATCTGATGCTGGGAAGATGAATTTCTATGACTTCACTGAAGGGTGGTCTGGCCTTACTCTGTACCTCAAGGCAGATAACCATCAGTTGTATCACTACACCCCTTAAAACTGGTTTCCATAATGGGACAAAAGTTAGACATGCATTCAAGAATGTGTATATAGTAAATATTACATATCTAGATGCTGGATTTCTTTCTGATATGACTTTAAGACTGAGAAGTTTGGGGAGTTGTTCAGTGAGTATAAATACTTCAGTCCTGAAAGATAGATAAATTCTAGAGAATTTTGTGTTTATAGTTAATCATACTGTACTCCAGAGGGTAGATTTCATATTAAGTGTTCTTTACATTCACACACCCACACACACACATACACACACACTCTCTCTCTCTCTAAAGGAGCCTCAAATAAACATTTTTTGTGTGCTTTGTTTGGTTATGATTACCTACTATACAAAGGATAGTCAGAAGCTGTGCTGTTTCTTTCAGGTGGTGTCAGCTTAAATATATAGCTGCTAAGTATTCCCCACATGTGTAATTTTATAGAAAGAATTTTCAGTTCAGGCATTTATACAATATAAGTACAAGAGTTTAATCCATAATTATGTGTAATGTTACTATTATAAGCATGTACACTCATTGGCTTCATTTTTATTATGATACAGCAATTATTTCATACAGGATCAATGCAATTTTGCTTTCTGATCATGACAGATATTGTATTTCTTGTGAAAAAAATTAAAAATTGAAGTCTAACTAGAAAATTGCTAGGACAGTCTGAAAATAATAATCATTTGATTTTCTCCCAAATTTCTTTCTTTTCAGCATTACAAGAATGAAAATATGACTAAATTTGTAATATTTCTAATAGCAATGGAGAAAAAAGGGCCTTTTTCCCTTTGATATCTTCATATATATTTTGTATTGATAATTTATCATTTCAAACTATATTGTAATTGAAAGTATTTAGCCAATTCCTGAAGCAGTGCTTCAGAAATAGTTGTAAATTTTTTATTACATTTCTCTGATGGTTTACTTTAGGCTTAGTGAAACGGACAAACCAAGAGATTTGTCTCAATTTATATTCAATCTAGTTAGAACTCATCAAGACTGCATTATATCATGTAATGGTAAATGTTGAGATCAAAATTTAGTAAGACAAGGCCTTTGCTTTTTGAAATTCATAAGGTATTTCAGAATCAGTATTTAAAATAAATGCTAAAATCCAGAAGATCTAATTAGAAATTTCATTAGTTTTAAGGGGATCCTAAATTATTTACCCCTCTGTTGGAATTGTCTCTGGGTATGAAAATCCCAATGTTAAGTCCCGACAAATGAAAAATCTTTAAGAAGTTAACAAAAATAATGGTGGAAGGCAGTACTTCCTGGGTGGTCTCCACATGCTGGGTCTTGCTGTAGAGTTTGTGCACAGATTCTATTCAGGGAACTCTCTACCCTGTTGAAGTTCTTATTAATATAGACTTTTTCTGTAGTGCTTGATAGAAGTTATCCCTACATGGGTTAGGTCCTACTCATCCATGTGTGGACACCACTAGCTCTTGTCAGTTTTGGCCTTACAAAAGTGAGTACCATAATCACATTTCTTCTGAATCTTAATGTCACTTTGAAGCAATATGTAATCAAAGAGAAATGGCAAAATAATTACACGTTAATGTTTTCACACTACAAAAATGTGTTCTCTTATTGCAAAAATATTTCATACCAATAGTTGAAATAACTGGTATTTATTTTTAAGACAGTAACAGAAATATAATTTTATCTATTTTAATTATTCTTCAAAGTTTTGAAAATATTATTTTGTTCATATAAAAAATTATTCACCAAAATTAGGTTAATCTAAAATGTAACTTCCTTTCTACTATAAGGAAGAAAATATAACTCAATTTATATTATTTCAATATAAAAAAGACAGTTGTAATATTTCACCTATAATCTGTTTGTATAACTCTGTTATTTAAACCCATTTTGTCCCATTGTCCTAAATGTGAAACACCTATAAAAACTTAGCAACAAATATATCACTTAAGGTAATTTTGAAATAATATATTCTTAGCTACATATCCAGGCCTTTTTAAAATTGTTTTGTTTTATTTTTTATTTTGAGGCAGGATCTCACTAAGTTGCTTAGACTTCACTTAGTTGCTTAGACTCACCTTGAACTCAAGATCTTCCTCCCTTAGCCTCCTGAGCTTCTGGGATTACAGGAGTGTGCCACCTCACCTGGCTAAATAAATCTTATTTATAAGGATGTTGATAGATTAAATAACATTGTTATATTGTGTCCTTAATTAACTGTATTTCAACAGAAAAAGTTATAATTTAGTATACTTCTTGGGCACATAGTGTTATCTATTAAAATAGATCTAAATACAGATATTTCAATTTAGAACATTATAAATTATAGACAAAAACAAACAGAAGAACACCAGGTCATTAGCTGTTACAAATAGGTATGCTAATTATATTGTGTTGGAAAAATTTTAATTTGTGTCATGGTTAACAATAGTCTCTCAATTCTAAAATGAATTTTTCATATATTGTTGTCAGGAAATGTACACATTGTCTTTTCATTTTTCTATTGTAGCACTTGACATGTTTGATTAACATTGTAACAGTGAATCTAATACTGCTAATGCTTAGGACTTGTTGAGTAAAGTAGTATCCTGGCTCTCAGTCCTCAATCCAGTGACTTCTACTTTTGTACTAATGAACTATTAAAACTAGAGAGGGGAAACACAATTTATATCTAATTACCAAAAGTCAGATTAAAAAACAGGTTTTAATGTGTGTGGGGATTTTACCATCCTATTTGTACCACCTACTTCAAGTGCCCTTCAAGCTGAACAGTAGTCTTGGTCTCTAAATGATAGACAAGTGGGTGGGCTAAGGGGAGGATGGAAGTTGAGCCTTCTTTAAGAACAGAGGATCTCATCATATTAAAATCATATGAGCAGCTCTTTTAAGAATATTAATTCCTGGGGTTCTGGATCCAAATCAGTCAGAAATAAGATGAGGCCTAAACATCAGTATTTTTAAAAGCTGTTCTAAACACAGCAGGCTCTAAGACATACAATACAGCTTCAGGCTCTTCAGAAGAAAATAATCCAAAATGTACAGAGATGGAGGCTGCTTGTTGATTGGTTCTGTGCAGGAAGTCATAAAGTAAGTCTGCTTCTGAAATCTCTGTTCTGTCCTATTGCTGTATCTGCTATTTTGTAACAAATCAGACTGTCTTAATTACAATTGCTTTATAAAATCCTGGTATCTGGTAAGGTAATTATCTCTAGTAGTACTTCTTGCTTATATGTACATGTGTGTGTGTATATGTGCACATATATAGACATTGTGTGTGTGTGTGTATTCCACTTATTTGATCAAAACCAAAATCTGGAAATCACATGTGGTTTTTTCATTTGCCTCGTCCCCTTACTATTACTCAATCTTGTTACCTCCCATATCTCTCTAATCTGTTTACATCTCTAGACCATTACAATCACCATAGCCAAGTACTCTTATCATCCTCTATCTAGACTACTATAACACTTTCTCCAGTGTTTTCTGGCATCTACTTCTACTTCCCTCATATCCATTTTGTAACCAGGATATTTAAAAAATACTGATCTACTTAGAAAATTCATTTGCTTAAAACTTACCTATTGCCTTTAGCTGAAATCTTATCACACCGTTGCAATGTTGTCCATAACAAGACCTCTGTTTAAGTCACCAGTATCATATCCAAATACACTCTGCTCATCTTCATTTGCACTGATCATCCTATGCTTTTCTCATTTCATTTTACGTAGAAGCTACTTTCTTTTCTTCACTACTTGGAGCATAGTTTCCTCAACTCAGTGTATATTTTAGCTTTTTCCCTAATAAACTATTCATACTTAACTTCTTTTTCTCACCAAGGTCTTTTTGATTCCAGAGACAGATTAAGAACTCTTGACCTATATTTCCATAGTTTTCATTTATAAATATTAACACACTTTAATTTGCTTAGTATATAATTTTTTAGGATTTATTTCTAAACCTTCTGGCATTTATTTCACAAGGTTGAATATACTGAGGTTGAATGTAACACACTCATCCTTCTATTTATTGGTGTACTTGTATAAGGAGAACCTGTGATATTTTTTTTTAACAATTTCAGTTATTCCAGATTTGAACATTTTATCTTGGCAGAGAATGACTGAAGCTTTTTGTCTCACCTCTTATCTTCAATATTCACCTTTTCTTTTGGGAACACTCATTAATTCTATTCCTGGAGACACATATTAAGTGATCTGTCAAAATGTATAACAAAATTAAATCCTGGTCCTGGGATATTGTTAGTGGAAAGGAAGCTCTAATTTTAAGAGGATTGGGAAGAGAAATGTTGGGACCTCATAGAACACTCATGTAGTGAGAGATGAATTGGTTCTTTCCTTTCAGAATCTCTCACTAATTACTTCAGGAATTGGAGGATTGGGGAACTTTATTTTGTTTTCATTTATATAGTTGTTTTTCACAACATTTATTTATGATAGACTTGATGTATTTTCACAAAATTAATTTATTCTGAGTCCTTGACACAAAATTTTAGTACACAGAATAATGTTAAACTGAGAACTTCCATAAAAGCAAAATATTTAAAATAGCCTTAAAAAGTCCACTTATTAACACCTGTTTGTGTGTGGGTGCTATCCCTGAAGCATATCTGTAGAGATGCTATGTTCATACATATATTTGAGAGTGACTGAGCTGTCATGCAGCCAGGGATGGTTAATTACAGGCATGTAGGAGACCTCACTCACCCATTCCATAACTCAGGCAGGTGTTTCTAATATCACATTCTTACCTTCTGAGTTTGATGGTCACATAGCCTAAAATTAATTTTATAACATGTACTTTATGCAGCTTTGATTTATTCAAATTGCCCAGTAAAAAAATACTACTTGGTATCTCTAATTAACATAAAATTCTGCATTTGACATTAGGCAAAACAATGACATGCTATTGTTAATGCACTTGCTTAAAAATCACACTTACTAGAATATAGCATATTTGGGTAGAAAATCTCACTGTTTTGAGATTCTGCTTCTGTGAATCTTTAACTTTCCTATGCCCTTGGGAAGACTTTTCTCAAATACTGTTTTAGGGAGATTATGTGATTCTCTTAGCAAAATGTTACTAACTATCCTTTAAGATATTTGTCTAAACACACTTGCATGCATATGTGTGTGCATGCATACACACACACACACACCCCTGGAACATTGATGGAATTGGACAGCTCATGGAAAAGACAATTCACAACAGTAGTTGGATTTTGTTTTCTCTCATTTTGTATAGAAAAAGTATATATTTTAAAAGTAAATATTTTAGAATTTATGTAAACATACTTAAATTTTAGTACATGGTGGTTAGTGCTTTTTAAAGGGTTAGGACTTCTCTAGTTTGGTGTCATTACCAAATGATGATCAATAAAATACATTAACAAATTTTAGCATAATCTCTTTTTTCCTCATCAGTTAACTTTTCTTGAGTGAGAAATCCTGCTCTATACATACTCTAGGATTAACTTGATGAATTTCGTTAGGATTTCAATAATAGGGAAAATATATGAAATTAGGGTCATAAATGGAAAGGAGGATGGAATTTTGGTGGAAAGGTTTGTTCTTGTGAGGGCCAAGATATTAAAGCATTGAATACTTTTCATTTTACAAAATGATTATAGGCTTCAACTATTTTCTGTTTCATTTCCTAAAGGCGTTGGCAGAAATTTAAGGACTTGGAGTTCTCACTGAACTTTACCTGATCTTTGAATGTAATGTCCTAGTGTGAATAATCTTGGGAACATAAATATGGTGACAGTTTAATGCTCTGACATTCTATTCTCATTGTCTAATTTTATTTTCTTCTTTTCCACTGATGCTTGAGCATAATTACAAGCACTGCCTTAGAAAGGCATTTTTCAAAACCCACAAAAGGCTATTTTACATTAGGGAATTAAAAAGCCATTCACTTTGGAAAATAAGGAACTAACTTTGATTTTAAAATGATTTTCCCAGAGCCCCCATCACATTAAAGAGAAGGATTTCTATAGGGAATGTTTGGTAAATTGTTTCATAAAATATCTACAGAATCACCAGCTATTTGCAAGTGCATTTAGTAACATAAGAGTTTTTTGTAGACTTTATTTAAACATATAGAAGGATTGAAAGCATTCACCAAGGAACAGTACAACATTAATGATTTGATGAATAACTTGACTATGAACTCTTGAAATAATTATGTTTTGTAACTGGAATTCATAAAGAACTCATCAGTAATTCTGTGATATAGTAATGCATACAGAAAAGCTAATACAGTGAGCTTTGGCATATAAACTTATTTTCTGAAGTGCTATTCCCAAAGACACAATACTGTTTAGAAAATTAGAATAAATGTGTTACACAACCAATATACCCTTTTTTTAATAAAGCTTTTCTTAGCAACTATGCATTTTATTATATCTAGCTCCCTGGATTTATTTGTAGTCAAATAAATATTGTAAGGTCTTTATGAATTCTCAATTGCAAATAGTCTCCTTCTAAAGCACTTTTGTATAATAACATTTATTGTAGAAGAGCCACATAATTAAATTATCTTAGGAATGTAGGAAATATTCCAAAACTCTCAAGAAAATTACTTGAGGGAAAGTGCACAGCATAGTTAAGGCCTTTATTCTTTTAGGTCCACAACCAGGGCATTGGGAACAACTTCCATCTCTCTTTTGTGAACAGAACAGTGTCCCCCTTGAAGTTAGCATGGAGTAAGGAAAAGGGGAAGAATTTGTCCCATAACTGCCTGTACTTCCTTGACCCTCTCCTTTGGTCTAGTTTATGGAGTTGATTGACGACTGCATTATTTTTTATACAAAATTTTAAAAATCATTAGTTTAATAGTACTAATTGGAAGATGACATTGAAACAAGACAACTATTACAACTATTTTAATACATTTTATTTGCAATCTCAGAAAAGTTATGTTAATTCCCCCAATTAATTTTTATGAAGAACCCAGGAATAATTTGTTGAATGGAGTATTGACTAACTTTACTTCAAAAGAAAACATGCTATTATGTTTTTTTGGTATTTATTATTATGATGAGAAATACATAGTTAAATGGGTTAGTTTTGTGTTCAAAGAAGAAAAATTTACTGTGGAATCAGACTTATGTGGGTTGAATTCCAGTTTTACTATCTGATAATTGTGAAATTCTACAACATATTATTCTTTCTAAATCCATATTTTTGTCTTTTAAAAGAGCTATTTTACCTCTGTGACCAAAAGACCTGACAAGAACAATTTTAGGGAAGGAAAATGTTATTTGGTGCTCAGGTTTCAGAGGTCTCAGTCCACAGATGATGCCATTGCTTTGTGCCTGAGGTGGTGCAGAACATTAGGGCAGAAGGATATGATGGAGGAAAGCAGCTCTGGACATGGCAATCAGGAAGCAGAGAGAGCTAGCTTTCCTCACCAGGGACAAAGTACAAAGTACAAAGTACAAAGTACAAAGTACAAACCCCAGCCACACCATGCTTGCCTATAGTTACCATCTAGTTAATTCCTATCAGGGGATTAGCACATTGATTAAGGCTTTCATAACCCAATCATTTCACCTCTGAATCTTCTAGTATTGTCTCAGACATGAACTTTTGGGGGAATGCTCATATCTAAACCTTAGTATCTCTATAATTGGGATTACTGCTATTTTAATAGATTATTTATATAGATATTTTATAATGACCTGTATTTCAGTATCTCCTTAGAGAAGGATTAAAATAATTCCTGTTGCTATTATTATCATCATCATCATCATCATCATCAAATCATGCTGAATTACCATTGTCATATCTTACCTCTGATGAAATTAGAATTTACCTAGTTTTGCATTGCTATGAATATGTGCAAAATCTAAATATGTACTACATACATATCAACATATATGTATGGTGGTTCATATCCTATGAATGTGTAAATAAAAGAATAGAACTTTATGAGAAGCACATAAGGAATGAATACAAAAGTGATAGGAAAGGCAGACTCCCAATAATCATGGCAGCTATTTGTTTAATATTTTATTGGCTCCTGATTATATACAAATGAACTCCATACATATTTTCAAGGCCCACTTAGCTTTCAACATGGTCTTGTGCTGTCTTTCTATTTATCTATTTCTTTATTCAATCATTCATATATTCAGTTAGTCATGTTTAATAGTTGCACAAATGTTTCTTGATGGTATACTGTGTGACTGTGTGTCAGATACTACACTAGGTAATGGGAAAAGATGAGTAAGACAGAATTGTTATTATAATTTCTGCTATCTCAGAAAAGTTGACAAACAGAAAAATGATAACACAAAATGATAAATGTTATAGCAGCACCATGAACAAATGTATGTGAAAATACTCAAAGAGAATAATTACATTTACAAAAATAGCATGTATATAGTCACAGCTGACATTTGAACTGGGTGTTCAGAAGTAAGTGGAAGAATTTCAAGTGGAAAAATTAGGAAGTATGTAAGAGTGGATTCTAGAGAGGTAGAAAGGTTCTGAAATATTGATTTATAATAGGAAAAAAATAGATGCTATCCAGATGTGAAGTATTTGGACACTTTATAATATTAATAAAAATAAGCATCTCTACAAATAGTAGTAAAGCATCTGAGAAATAGTGATATCTATTTCCATTAAAAATTTCTTATAAGCAGGAAATTGTGCATTGAGACTTAATATACGAATGTATCTCAAATCAAAAATCAGCATTGTTCACAACAATGAGATAGCAAAATTCTCATTCCTACAAGAATTAAAAAAAAAAAAAAATGACTGTTTCCACTATTCTTAACATTGTTTTGAAATTCCCATACAGTTATGGTTTAGATGTGAATTGTCCACCAAAAGCTCATGTGTGAGACAATGCAAGAAAGTTTAGAGGTGAAATGATTGGGTTATGAAAAGTTTTACCTAATCAGCGCATTAATACACTGATAGAGTGTGGCTCAGAGAGATAGGTCATTGGGGGCATGCCTTTGGGGTTACATTTTGTTGTAGTGAAGAAAGCTGTCTCTGCTTCCTGGTGTCATGGCTCCAGCTGCTTTCCTCTGCCATACTCTTCCACCATGATGTTCTGCCTCACCTGGAGTCCAGAGCCATGAAGTCAGCTGCCTATGGACTGAGACCTCTGAAACCATGAGCTCCCAAATTTGCCTTCTCTAATTGTTCTTTTAAGGTCTTTTGGTCACAGCAGCCAAGAAGCTGACTAAAACACATACCATATAATTATTTCAAAGAATGAAATAAGAATTATAATTCTTGGGAAATAAAGTGAAATTTTAATTTCTTTATGGTGTGATTTATACTTCTTACCCTGAAAAAAGTCAACTGAAAAACACATAAGAAAGAACAAAATAATTCAGTCAAGAGACTGACTAGTTATTATTCAAACACCTATAATTGCTAACAAACAATAATCAGTTGAAATAAAAAAGAAGTTACCATACCAACAATATGCATGCCACAAAATCTACAAAAAGAAACCTTAAAGAAACCCAGGACTAAAAATCTTAATTTGCTAAACCTAAGTCACAACTAAATGCATGCATCTTAAGATTCTTATAGTGTTTAGACTTATGAAGTTGGCATAATTTTCATAAAATTATGGGGGCATGCTTTTGGGGTTATATTTTGTTGTAGTGAAGAAAGCTGACTCTCTGCTTCCTGGTGTCATGGAAATTGTGCATTCAGACTTAATATAGGAATGCATCTCAAATCAAAAGTCAGCATTGTTCACAGCAGTGAGATAGCAGAATTCCCATTCCTACAAGAATCAAAAAAAAAAAATGACTATTTTTTCCACTATCCTTAACATTGTTTTAAAATTCCCATACAGTTATGGTTTAGATGTGAGTTGTCCTGGGTTACTTTTCCCCCCTGAGAACTTCTTCTAATCTCTTCCTCCTTTTGTACTAGTCTATTTGTCTTTGTCATAATGACTTTTTTAAAGGGATAGTACTAAGAATGACAAAGGAGTAGAAAAACTGAAAGAGAAATTTGCTAGTATCCAACAAAATTTCATGTGAACTTAAGTCCTGTGAGCTTAAATCCAGTCATTTATCTTAGAGATGTCCAAGTGTACAGTCAGGGACACAAAAATATTCCACAAAACTTAAATAGTGTGGAGGGGAAAGATATGGGCTTTGGACTCAGAATGTCTGAATGGGAATCCTAGATGTATGACCAAGCTGAGTTACTTGACATCTCTAAGTCTGCTTTTTCATCCTAAATTGAGAAAAACAGTTATATATACAACATATGTTTCCTATGAGGATTAAATAGGATATTGCATAAAATCATTTTGTGTAAAACCTAAAGAGTAAAATTGCGTTTTATTACAAAATAAATTAAGACATCCTATAGATCAAAAGAAAACAGAGCAAGTGAAAGGGTAAGCCACAAACAATGAATATCATGGAAATCAGCAAGACACAGACAACCCCGTTAGAATTGGGCAGAAGTCAATGTCTGATCATCTTGTTCATCCATCCTGCTGTACATTCCTTTTTACCACAGTGTGGTCTAGCTGAGGAAGCTGACTTTTATTATAACAGGCAGACTCCCATGGCCTCTTTTTTTTTTCATGTTGATTTTGGCTCAGGAAGAACTGAAGATAGGAGGCAAGAAGTGTATTTATTTCTTTGATTAGCTCTTTTGGAAAGTTACCTCAGGCTCTCTATTGATAGAAGATCACTGTATTTCTCAAGATTGCCAAAAGCACATAGTCTTTCTCTGAAACTCTAATAAGGTAGACATTGAAACTTTTTTAGATTTTTCATATTTCTCAATTTCTCAAGAATTTCTCAATTTCTTTAATCTATGGTATTAATATTATATTCAGGTGTATTTTCACATTGAACTTCACAGACACTAACCCTTTAATTGTCAATTTTGCTATTTAAAATTCTAATTTTTAAAAATAATTTCAAAAATTATATATGTCTAAAAATATTTAGCTTTGTAACTGATTATTTTGATTATTTTTTCTGCATTATAACATGGCACTTCATCACAAATATATACTCCTTATTTTATCTTTGTGCATGTATTAAACACATTTATCTTTCATTATTATGTTTACTCTTCAAATCTTTCCAAGAATGCAAGACAGTTTTGTGAATGCTACTTCATAAGTGATGCTAAAATATCACTGAAATAAATGAAATTTGGCCCCCTACGATATAAGCAATGCTTTTCAAAGAAATTAAAGAGCAAAATAAAAATATCCACAGTATCAATCTTTTTCATGCTACTTTAATGTTTAAAGTATATTGGTTTTAAGCATTCTAAGGTTATTAGATTAATTGGAATATACACATCTGTATTAAGCTTTGTTTCATGAGACTTTTCTGAGCATATTACTTATTAAATTATCATAGGCTTTGCTATGAAATTTTTACTTTAGGAAGCAATATTGTTACCATGTTAGATTTTGAATAGCAACTAATGAGACCTTAACGGCTGAGGCACTTACAAGCATATTTTCTCTATGGCATATCTTCCTTCACCAGTCAAATCATAGGCATTATTAAGAAAATATCTTGCCAGTACTATTTATCTCTTTTGCTTCTGGTCTAAGTTTGAAGTAAAACTTCATGAGAATCTATAGAATGAAGAAAATACAATGAAGAAATCAATGGAGAGATTCAGTTTAGATGGGAATATAAGAACATTTGGTGCTTCACCCTTTATTTAAGTTCTTTGTAGAAAATATACATGCAGGCTCTAAAGGAATCCTTAGGGCATTATGAAATGGTTTTCAGAAGGCAGCAAAGAAAGTTATAATGGTAGGTTGTTAAAAGTCTAACTGGGTAAACCATTTGGGAATAGATACTGTATATTGAGTAATAATTTTTCAAAATAATGGGCAAGATGACCTGATGAGACATTTCCATTTCCAGAGTCTATGAACCCTATAGTTTCATTGCGCAAGGCAAGGGTTCTTTTCAGTGGGAGTTGTATGGCAAAATCCCATACATTGCTTTGAAACTTATGGGTGAATGTTCTAGCCCACAGGGTAATGATGTGGAAAGGCAATTGAAAGCTTAATAAAATTGGCCTTCTGTGTATAATAGAAGCAAAATATAATTTTATTGTTCACTCTAAGTTGTATATTGCTTAGAGTTGAACCCATATGCTTCCCATTTAGATAACTTAATTCCTTTCTGGAATCAGTAATTATTTCATTGATCATTGTCTATCTTCACAAGGGTTGTGAATAAAAATAACAAAATGTTAAATCCTAACTGGTGCTGGCAAACTTTGGTTGAGAGAAGTGGTTGCTCTTTTTCCAAAATTTAACTTTTAAAGCAAATACTTATCAAAGTCTAAATAGTAGAAAATGTTACCTGTAATTTTATTTAATTTTTATTACACGAACTATAGCTTAAATCTTAAATTTATTCCTATGGGCCTTGTATTGGAACCTTTTTCATCAAGCAATATGCTACTATATGAGGTCTCAGTATTCAGAAAGTTCTTTATCTTTTAAAATGGCTTTTTCGATTACCAATTTTTTTCTATCACATATAAAAGTTTTCATAGGCCCAGCTATTTGATAAAGTAAGAATTTTTAAAATCTAGTTTAAAATTACAAGAAAAGTGCAATGAAAGTCTAAATAATTTCAGCATTTGTTTATATTTGCTTGCCTTGATCATCCTCTATGCCTCTCTCTCTCTCTACACACACACACACACACACACACACACACACACGTGTGTGTGCATGCGTAAACCACATCTTTTGATACAATTTTATATTTTTCATAAACTACTTGCAAGTAAATTGCAGATGTAGTACCTTTTTAATCACTAAATATGATTTCCTAGGAGAAAGTATTCTCTTACATAGTAACACTATAAACTTAAAGTAAGAAATTTTATATTGATATTATAATAATATCTAATTCACATTCCATATTCAAATTTTATCATCTCAGTTTACTTACCCTTGGGCCAAGATCCAATCTAGAATCAGGCCTTGTATTTTGTGGTTATATACATCTTAAATATTATTTCTTTGTCTTTCTTGACAGACATTTTGAAGAGTTCAGGACAGAATTTCCTTCAATTTGGGCTTATCTGAGTTTTGGTAGGATTATAATCAAATTATGAATTTTTGGCAAAAATCCTACAGATTGATATCCCACCTCCCTTAAGTAAGTACTACATCTGGAAGCATATGATGTCAGTTTATTACAATATTAGCAATACTAATTTCTATTATTTGATCAAGGTCTTTTTGTTGTTGTTGTCATGTAGTTATACATGACATTAGGATGTATTTTGAAATAGTAAACATATGGAGTATAACTTCTCATTCTTTTGGTTGTACACGATATAGAATAATATTGGTCATGTAATTATATATGCACATTGGAAAGTAATGTCCATTTCATTTTACCCTCTTTCCTATTCCCATTCTCTCCCTTCCTTCATTCCCCATGATCTAATCCAAAGTACTTCTATTCTTCCCTACCCACTTTGTTGTGAGTTAACATCTGCCTATCAGAACATACAGCCTTTGTTTTTTTGGGATTACTTTACCATGATAGTCTCCAGTTCCATCCATTTACTGAGAAATGCCATAATTTCATTTTTCTTTATGGCTGAGTAGTATTCCATTATGTATACACACACACACACACACACACACATATCACATTTTCTTTATTCATTCATCCATTGAAGGGTACCTAGGCTGGTTCTATAGCTTAGCTATTGTGAATTGAGCTGCTATAAACATTGATGTGGCTCTATATTATGCCAATTTTAGGTCCTTTGAGTATAAACCAAGGAGTTGAATAACTAGGTCAAATGATAGTTCCATTCCAAGTTTTCTGAGTAATCTCCATACTGCTTGCCATAGTGATGACACCAATTTGCAGTGCCACCAGCATTGTATGAGTGTTCCTTTACCCCCATACCCTCACCAAATTTTATTATTTATATTCTTGATAATTGCCATTCTGACTAGAGTAAGATGAAAATTCAGTGGAGTTTAATTTGCATTGTTTACCTGCTAGAGATATTGAACATTTTTTCATATAATTGTTGATCAATTTTATTTCTTCTGTGAAGTCCCTGTTCAGTTCCTTTGCCCATTTATTAATTGGATTGTTGTTGTTGTTTGGTGTTAAACTTTGAGTTTTGTTTTTTGTTTTTTTGTTGTTGGTGGTGCCATTTTTATTCCTTAAGCTTTCTTTTTACAGTTTTTGTTTTCCATGTCTTGAGCCATTTTTCACTTGAATATGCTAGAGGTAGCAGCCATATAAGTGTATCAATTCATCCAGGATTCATCCATTCATCAATTTATCAGTCTATCCAAATTCATCTTCTGGTCTCATGGATCTTCCGTAGAAAAATGATATCAAAATGTTAACTCCCATCCACCTAAGTGTGACCTTACTTATCCTATGACTTGAACAAGACAGTGTTATCAGAATAAAGTATAATGAGCCTGATATCACTGCAGGAGATAAGCTCATACAGAGGGAAGGGAGGCAGTCTTTTCATTCTCTGAGCTTAAACCTTAGACCACTAAGGTTCTGTGTGGTCCTGTGGTTCTGTTCTTTTGTGAATCCTTGCAGGGCTGTCATGTGAGTGAAAGGTGTCACTTGTGCAGAACTGAAAAACAGTGACTGGAAGATATAAGACATATGTTTATAGTTTTAAAAAGCTTTCTAATAGTATAACAAAGAGTTGACTTTAAGGTATTAATTTTTAAAGCTTACCTCAAAGCTTTTAATGGTGCCCTAAAGCTCTTTTCAGGCCTGATATTGGCTTAGTAGAAGTAGTGGAAAGACTGTTTTAAATTGACTGAAAGAAAAGCTAGTTTAAGATGACTTTAATTTTTCTTTCTATCCCTACATATGATCAACTGAGATAATACAACTATTTTTCAGAATAAGCACCTGAGTTAGCTAAATTGAAGAGAACCGATGTTACTTAAAACTTAGATTGTTGTGGCCCTTAATGAAAATAATCTACACTAGAGGATGTGAGGGTCCTATTATTATTCCATGCTTCCCAGTTCTGATAGATTCTGGAAACTGACAACAGAAAGACTAAAAAAGGAAGCATAGCTAATACAAATAAGCATCCATTCTGGTACCTAAAGCCTTTTAATTTCCACTTTATTAAACTGAGTTTTTTATATATCATGGGGATTAATGCTCTATCTGAGGTGCAAGTGGCAAACATTTTTCCCATTCTGTAGGCTCTCTCTTCACCCTTTTGATGGTTTTTTGGTTTTTGTTTGGTTGGTTGGTTTTGCTGTGAAGAAGCTTTTTAGTTTGATTCCATCCCTTTTATTGACTCTTGATTTTATTTCTTGCACTTTTAGGAGTCTTGTTAAGGAATTCAGTTCCTAAGCTGACATAATGTAGATTTGGGCCTACTTTTTCTTCTATTAGGCACAGGATCTCTGGTCTGATTCCTAAATCCTTGATCCACTTTGAGTTATGTGCAGGGTGAGAGATAGGGGTTTAATTTTATTTTGCTACATATGAATTTCCAATTTCCCCAGCATCATTTGTTGAAGAGGCTATCTTTTCTCCAGTGTATGTTTTTGCTGCCTTTGCCTAGTGTGAAATAACTGTATTTATGTGGGTTTGTCTCTGTGTCTTCTATTCTGTACCATTAGTCTATGTGTCTATTTTGGTGCCAATCCAACATCATTCTAATTTTTATATATATATATAAATTGATTCCCAAATATATACATATATGTATATATTTGGGAATCAATTTAACAAATGAAGTGAAAGACCTTTACAATGAAAACTACAGAATACTAAAGAAAGAAATTGAAGAAGACCTTAGAAGATGGAAAGATCTCCCATGTTCTTACATAGGCAGAATTAATATTGTCAAAATGGCCATGCTGCCAAAAGTGCTACACAGTTTCTATGTAATTCCTATTAAAATTCCAATGATGTTCTTCATTGAAATAGAAAAAAGTAGTCATGAAATTCATTTGGAAAAATAAGAGACCCCAAATAGCCAAAGCTATCCTTAGCAAGAAAAGTGAAGCAGAAAGCATCATAATACTAGACCTTAAATTATACTACTGAACTATAGTAAAAAAAAAACAGCATGATATTGAATCAAGGTCTTTTTAAACATATGTATTGAGTAAATATTTAGAGACACTTTAAAATATCCTATTACTCAGCAAACTTTGACCTACTATTTATAGTTTCCATTAGCACTTCTTCTAACACCACAATTCCTTCTATATTTACTAGTTGACATTCTACTAAATGTCTCTTCCCCCTTCTCTATTCATTTCTATAACTCCATAGTTTCAATAACTCCTATTCAATTGATAATAGTCTATTGCAGTAATTATTTATTTTGATACTTCCTTTGTTCCAGATTTTACCAGTGATAGCCATATCAAACTGCTTCCGATATCCTTTCTATAAACCTCTGTCACTTTTAGGCTTATGCTCTGCTCCAGGTTCACCTATTTTCCCCATCCAAGTATCAAAATCAGGGATGATGCCAAAGGAGATCTGCTTCCTTTCAGTGGATAATGGTGTTTGAAAACCAAGATCTGGGCATTAGGTGTGCTAATTAACAATAATATGTCATTTTGATTCCAGGTTTTATTGATGGAATAAGCCATAATTCCTGCATTATGAGTGGAATTGGTAGGTCTGTGTGTGTGTGTGTGTGTATGTGTGTATGATGGACACAATAAGAAAATGACTTGATAGAAGACACAGAGATGAACCCACTTACATAGAGTTACCTTATACTAGATAAAGGAGCCAAACACGTACACTAGAGAAAAGACAGCCTCTTCAACAAATGGTGCTGGGAAAACTGGAAATCCATATGCAGCAAAATGAAACTAAACCCTATCTCTCACCATGCACAAAATTCAACTCAAAGTGGATCAAGGACCTGGGAATCAGACCAGAGACCCAACACCTAATAGAAGAAAAAATAGGCCCAAATCTTCATCATGTCGGATTAGGACCATACTTCCTTAACAAGACTCCTATAGCACAAGAAGTAAAATCAAGAATCAACAAATGGGATGGATTCAAACAAAAAGGCTTCTTCTCAGCAAAAGAAATAATCAATGCAGTAAACAGAGAGTCGACATTCTGAGAACAAATTTTTGCCACACACACATCCAATAGAGCACTCATCTCCAGGATATATAAAGAACTCAAAAAACTTAACACCAAAAAACTAACAACTCAATCAATAAATGGGCCAAAGAGCTGAACACAAACTTCACAGAAGAAGATATACTATCCATCAACAGACATATGAAAAAATGTTCAACATCTTTAGCAATCAGAGAAATGCAAATCGAAACTACTCTAAGATTTAATCTCACGCCAGTCAGAATGGCAATTATCAAGAATACAAACAATAAGTTTTGGCGAGGTTGTGGGGAAAAAGGCACGCTCATACATTGCTGGTGGAACTGCAAACCAATCTGGAAAGCAGTATGGAGATTCCTTAGAAAACTTGGAATGGAACCACCATTTGAGCCTGCTGCTATCCCTCTTCTCGGTCCATACCCAGAAGACTTAAAAGCAGCATACTACAGTGATGCAGCCACTTCAATGTTTATAGCAGCTCAAATCACAATAGCTAAACTGTGGAACCAACCTAGATGCCCTTAGATAGATGAATGGATAAAGAAGCTGTTGTATATATACACAATGGAATATTACTCAGCAATAAGAGAGAATAAAATTATGGCATTTGCAGGTAAATGGATGGAGTTGGAGAATATCATGCTAAATGAAGTAAGCCAACCTCAGAAAACCAAATGCCAAATGTACTCGTTGATAAGTGGATGCTGATCCATAATGGGGGGAAGGACACGGGAACAATGGAGGAACTCTGTTCACAGAGGTGTAAGGGGCAAGGGGCCATGGGGACAGTAAAGGTGGTGGAATATGATGGTCATCATAGCCCTAACTTTATGTATGACTGCATGTATGTTGTGATTCTATATCACTTACAACCAGAGAAATGAAATGTTATCCTCTAAAAAAAATAATAAAATTTTAAAATTTGAAGAAAAAAAAAAGAAAATGACTTGACAATATTTTTTGGTCATATTTTATATTTCTACCAACAAAGCATCACATTCTTGACAACTTTTGGCATCATCACATTTTTAAATTTTGTTATTCCAGTGGTTGTATATTAGTATATTTTTGTGATTTTAATTTACATATTTGTGATGATTGGTGATATTGAGAACACTTTAAAATACTTATTGGCCTTCATATTACTCCTTTTGTGATTTTCAAAGTGTTTGTTCCAATTAAATTAGAAATGTTTTTAGGTATACTTTGTGTATTCATGTCCATACCTTCTTTATTTGGTATGTTTTGATAGTATTTTCTCCAAATCTGTGTCTTGCCTATTCATTTTCTTAAGCATGATCTTTGTTTTGTTGATTTGAAAAAAGTTGAAAATTGATTAAGTTTTCTATGTTAAGCTTTTAAAAGCATTATTTTCTCTTATCTGTTTTTGTCCCTCTCTCCCTAAATTTATATGTTGAAATCCCTACCTTCAAGATGATAGAACGACTTGGGCCCATTAGAAGGTGATTAGAGGTTGAGATTAATGTTCTTACAAAAGAGATCTCAGAGACCTAGCTTTCTCTTTCTACCATATTAAGTTTCAGCACAAGGATATCTGTCTGTAAACCAGAAAAGGCACAAACAGCACAGACTATGTTTGCTGATAACTTGGTCTTGGATTTCCAAGACTCCTGAACTGTGGGGGGAAAATTCTGTTGAAAACACTGACAGTATCTACTTTAAGGAAACAGAGATATTATTCAGTGTGTTCTCTGAAAACCTTTTTACTCGTAGTTTTTTATCTTTATTTCTATGCTTATAACCTTTTTCAATGTTGTGAGATAGGGATTCCCTCCTTCCTTGCTTGCTTCCTTCTTTCTCAGGTGATGCTGATGCCATTGGTCCAGGAACCATATTTCAAAAACCACTAATGTAAATATATAGGGCTTTAGGTTAATTTGTATTTTTCAAAGTTTATCATCTTTTTATAGTAGTCCAATTTAGTGGCATAAAGTAGTTGTTAATATTTTGTTATTAATTTTAATGTCTATAAAATCTGTTGTACTATTCCATTTTAAATTTTTGATAATTGTAATTTTTCCCTTCCTTATATCTTTATCAATTTTATTATTCTATTCAATAAACCAACTCTTGTATTTGGTTTTCTAATTTTATGTTGTTTCTCTTTCATTGATTTTTGCTCTTATCTTTATTATTTCTTTTTGTACTTAGTTTGGATTTATTTTCCTGTATTTTCCTCTTAAGGTAGAACCCTAGAACAGTGATTTTTGACCTTGTTCTTTACTAACATATGTATTTAAAGTGTAAATGTCCTCTAAGCACTAGTTTAGTTGTATTCCACAAACATTAAAGTTGTAATGTCTTTGTAATTATGTTAAAAATAATTTTTGATCCATGTTGTCTTTGTTCCTACTGCTATAACAAGATACCACAAAACTGGGTAATTTATAAAAACCAGAAATTTTATTTTTTTTCACAGTTCTGGGATTGGGAAGTCAAAGTGCAGGATGCCAGCAGGTTCAGGGTCTAACAATAGCCTGGTCTTTACTTCCAAGATGGTGTGTATTGCTACATCCTGGTCCTCACTTTGTAGAATGGATGGAAGGGCCAAAGAGACCTAGCAAGTTCCCTCTAGCCCTTCTATCAGTTTGCTAATCCCATCAAGGTGGGCTCTATCCTCATGATTTAATCATCCGAAGGCCTACCTCTTCATACTCTTCCATGAGAACCTAAGATCCAACATGTTTGTATCCTTCTGTATGAGGATGGCTCTATTTCTTTAGAAAATTTCTGCCACATATACTCTCTCCCCTCTGCTTCTTCTTTGAACTCCTGTTATTCTTATATTTGAGTGCCTGGTATTATGCCAGAGGTGACTGAAATTTTATTTATTTTCAATTTTTTTCTTATTTTTTTGAGATTGAATAGTTTCCATTGAATTATATTTAAGTTGAATTTTTTCTTCTGTGATTTGTAGTCTGTTAAGCCTATCTAATAAATATTTTCATTTCAGATGTTGTACTGGAATAATTCTAGAATTTTAAATTATTTGTACCATTTTCATATCTTTGTTGATATGAAATGTTCCCATTATTCATTCATTATGATCGTATTTTTCTTTAAGTCCTTGAAACAAGGACTTAAACAGTTGCATTATGGTTTTTATCTGATAATTATATTATCTGTCATAATCATTTTCAATTGCTTTTTATCTTTAATTTAGTTCATTTTTAACGTCTTAGTATGTTTTATAAGTTTTGAATTTATTTTTGGCATTGGAGATGAAATATTTCAGGGAATAAAACTTATGTTACCTTTTTAAAAAAGTTGTTCTTACAGGCAGATAAGCCACTAGCAGATTGTTTTTTTCTGGCATGTCATGTTTTTCTGATTTATTCTTTTTCAGGGCATGTCTTTTGCTCTTTGAATTTAGTTCTATTGCGTACTCTTACTCTAGGACACAATTCGTTTTTCCTCATAAGGAGCATTCATAGGTTTTACGTGAAGGTCTTTCAACAAGGGTAGGCTGGACCTCCAGTATCTCCCAGAACTGCCTGACACCTGGTATCTCCAGTTATGTATGCACAGCCCTCCTTCAGCCAAATGCCTATAGTGATTACCCCCATACAATCTTATGTGACATCCTGCCTCATCTAATCAGATAAACTGCCCTGCCATTTCCAGTCATCCCGGCTAAACTGGAATGTCTATCCTGAACTCCTTATCTCATTGAGACTCCAGGTCCCCTCAGTATCCACTTCCCTGTTCCTTAGTAGAAAAATGTTCCTATGCAAAAAGCCAGGATGGTTATGGGGCAATCATAGGGATCACTTTTTTGTTTCCCTTCTCTAGAGAATGACAATCCTATGTTGCTTGTTGTTTGAAAACCAGAATTTCATATATTTTTAATAAGTTTATATATTTTTTAGTGGAAGAGAAACTATAGTATGAACTATTAAGTAGAGTTGAAAGCAAAATCCAGGTAAGAATTTTTAAGCAATTGACTCATAAAGGAGTCTACTGTTTATGAACAGAGCTTCATACAGGAACAGGGGACAGGGACGAGGTATAGCAGCATTACTTTTATAACATAAAAGTAATGTCTTTTGGATATCCCTGATTCCAATATGTAGGTAAAGGAAAGAAAGGGAATAACTTATTTCTACCCTAATTTATTCAAACAAAATTTAAAAGCACTCATTTCATACTTTCCTTGGTACTTTTCTTTTGTTAGTGTTGCATGTGATTCAATTCAGCTCAGACAGGTAACACTAGCATAGTTTTTAATTCATTTAGCCAGCAGCATGTTTCAGGCAGAAAAGGTGCCATAATGTCACCTTGCCTACACAGAATCACTGGGATTATACATGTGCAAAGAAGGTACTTCAGGTTTGTATTCTTGTAATAAATTTGGATTTATTCAGAGTGATATTAGTGCTTAAGCACTAATGCATTCCATTTGCAAAATATTGCCATTAAAACATTCAAATAGATGTTCCACATATCCATCAAACCATTAGCAATGTTATTCTCCTTTACTGCTTTTGCATATGAGCTGCTACCTTTCAATATGTGCCACTTGAATCACATTGGAATATTTTTTGGCAGATTGTTAAAATCCATTCCGCTCCATTTTAATACACATTGTATTAAATTGGTTTTATTTATAAATAGTAATTGTAAATCTTTCATACATTACTTTATTTCTAATTGATAAATTATAATTGCTGACCTTTTAAGGAAAAAAAGTAAAAATTTTAGTATAATCACTCACAAGATGTCTTTGGTGAAATTTAAAAGACTATTTTAATACTTTTTACTAAAGCTATGTAATAGAATATTGAAAATTATGGGGACTCATGAACTTTTGCATGAATGACACATAGAGATCAGACTTCCTTACTGGTATAGTTGTCTACCAAAAAACACTGAAAAGAAATAGTGTTACAGCTCTTTGCTGCCTCCAGATTAGGTTATACTGGATCAATTCTTATAGTATATCATAATCTTTACTGAGCTATGTATAAAGAACATTGCTGCTGATAATTATGGTGTTGATACTTGTGAATAGACACCTTAGAGTAGATTTAAGTTTATTCCTGTATTAACACTTCTAGACTTGCATTCCAACATGAATTCTTAAGTTATAAAGAAAGAGAATTATTACAACTGCTGAGCTGAGATTATGTGATCCTCTGTTCATTTTCTGTGTAGACACATATAGAAGCATGTACTTTGTGTAAGGGCAAAAAGACTAAGATGCAGCAAACTTCACAGATCAGTTCAGTGCTTTATTCAGGAACAGAGCTTCATACAGGAACAGGGGACAGGGACGAGGTATAGCAGTGGGCTCCCGTGAACAAAGAAAGGGACTGGGTTTTTATAGGTTTATGTTGGGGGGTGGCATAGTGGAAACGTGCTGGTTTTCTTGGGCACTTAAGAATTTGGGGCTAGTTTGATAAATTAGCAAAGTGGTCAGTTTTAGTGCCCAGGAATTTGGGCTCAGGGGTCAGGGTCCTGTGAGCTGCGGACCGGGTGTCTCTGGCCTGGCGGAGCACTCTTCCCTTATCTATAGCAATTAGTCTTAGGGAAACATTCATCAGGGTAGGGAGGGGTGTTAGCATAGAGCTATTTTCCTCTTCCCTCAAGCTACACTGTTTTCAATTCCCATTTCCTATTACTTTGTGTGTCATCAATCATGCATCTCTACAGAAAATATATGTGTAAGAGAGATGTCTTCTGGGTGAGATGTTTGTACACAAAGATCATTTTATTTATTTTAGGATCCCACTAGAGCTTGTTATGTAGTGATCATTCAATTATATTTTGAATGATTATATATATGAAAAGTGAATATAAATGCATTGAGAAATGTTAACTTTATCCAAATAAGAACTTGTTAATGTATTTTATTGATTACATCTTCCGAACTAATTTGGGTCAAGAAGGAATGTTCAGAATTTGTATCTTGAAGCTTAGTTATCTGTTTCCCTGCTTTTGAGAAATTTTATAATAAAATAGTCTTTGGGGAGTCCTGTCCATCTACAACTTAATCCATACTTACCCAGTAGGGTGGCCTATAACAGTTAACTGCCTACTTGAAGTGGCTGATTGAATATATCATATCATCAATATCTTGATGTAACAAGTGATGGACATACTAATGTGTATATGACATGAAAAACCTGAGATAATAATGAGACATAGATGGCTGATCCTAGATCTGAGCACTTATTTTTTAAAAAGATACATTGCAATCTGTAGGACCACTAGTTATTTCTAGTTATTTCACAAATGGCTCAGGTGTTTGGGTCGCTTAGAAGAAAAGAAGTTAAAACAATTTTTGTTCATGTACTCAACATAATTTGAACTGTAAGATTGTAATTTTGTAAAAATACCATTCTTTTAATGATTGCAATATTTTAAATGTTGCACATGGGTTTTGGACACTTATTTCATCCAAGATAAACTTCTTTCAATTTATTTGCATGACACTGTTTTTGAGTTTGGATTTTTTCTTATTGCTACTAATGTGATTCATTGTATTTCTAGCTTACAATAAAGAATTGATTTTTCAAAAGTAGTTCATTGATTTGTAAAATAATACTGAAAGTAAATACTACAGTTTAGAATGACAATTAAATGTATTGATAAAGGCAAAGTGAATATAGAATTTGATATTCACATTCAGTTTATCTTTTATTGTATTGATTTTGCATAAGCAATTGAAACAAAGATTAAATAGAAGTTGTGATTAATCTAGATACAGGTTCAATAGTTTTAGTATTATCATGTACTATGGACTAAGCATTGTTAGACTTTCTGGGGAAATAATAGTGAACAAACAGTCCCAACTCTTAAGAAGCTTCTATTTTAATTGTTGAAGAAAGACAGTAAAAAACCACATGTTTGTGTGTGTATTGTATATATTAAAAGAGCCTACTTTTAGTCCTGGCATATTTCTTTGTAGTACATATCAAAGCTCTAATAACTCTGCAAAGTTATCTACCTACCTTAGAAATTGGTATGCTTGAATAGGAGAAGTTGCACTAGGCTTTAATGAAAACCATTGTTAACTTTCCAATTTCAATTTTACAACAAATAGAGTCAAATTTTGCATTTGTTTTTTCCTTTTAACATTTACTATGAAAATTTAGTTGTCATCATAAAATTAGAAGAAAAACCTTAGACAAAATATACTTACTATATTGGATTGTCATTCTACTGTCTGTATTTTATAGTTCTTTTCCATATCACTTCAAAAATTCTATCTTATGTCTGTTCTAAATCCATAGTTTTCAGACATAACAGCAGAATTTTTGAGTATAGATTCAAAATTATGCAATGTATGCTTCACCATGAAAAGAAAAGGTACATCCATTTTGATAAACTCATTTCTATTTATGCAGGTGTAAACATTTTTTAAAAATAGCAAATAGTTCACAATAATACCCCTAATAATTGTTAGTAATTAATTAAAATGGAAACATTCTTACTTGTAAATGAAAATAGGCTTAGTTCAGAGGTTATAGAAAGGCTCACTTTCCATTAAAATGTTCCACAATTTGTTGTTTTATGTGAAGACCTTTTAGTCTTTTTTTAAGAGTATGTTCTTTATTTCCATTTCAAACTATGTTGTTTTTCTTTTTTAAAATTCTTTTTAGTTGTACATGACAGTAGAATATATTTTGACATATTATACATACATGGAGTATAACTTCTCTTTCTTGTTGTATATGCTGGTCATGTATTCATATATAAACATAGGAAAGTTATGTCTGATTCATTTGTCTTTCCTATTCCCATCCCTCCTCTCTTTTCTTCATTCCTTTTTTCTAATCCAATGAACTTTTATTCTTCCCTACCCCCCTTATTGTTTGTTAACATCTGCATATCAAACAAACCATTCAGCCTTTGGTTTTCTGGGGTTGGCTTATTTTCCTTAGTATGATAGTATACAGTTCCATCTGTTTACTGGAAAATGCCATAATTTTATTCTTCTTTATGGCTGAGGAATATTGTATATATATATATATACCACATTTTCTTTTTCATTCATCTGTTGAAGGACATCTAGGCTGGTTCCATAGCTTAGCTATTGAGAATTGAGCTGATATAAATATTGATGTGGCTGATCTCTAGAGCATGCTGACTTTAAGTCCTTTGGGTATATGCCAAGGAGTGGGATAACTGCATCAAATTGTGGTTCCATTCCAAGTTTTCTGGGGAATTTCCACACTGCTTTCCAGAGTCATTGCATCAATTTGCATTCCCACTAGCAACGTATGAGTGTACCTTTTCCCCACATTCTTACCAACATTTATTGTTACTTTTATTCTTGATAATTGCCATTTGACTGGAGTAAGATGAAATCTCAGTGTGGTTTTAATTTGTATTTCCGTATCTGCTAGAGATATTGAACACTTATTTCATATATTTGTTGACCGATCATATTTCTTCTTCTTTGAAGTGCCTATTCAGTTCCTTTGCCCATTTATTAATTGGGTTATTGGGTTTTTTGGTGTAAGTTTTTTGAGTTCTTTATATATCCTGGAGATTAATGCTCTATTTTAGGTGTAGGTGGCAAAGATTTTCTCCCATTCTGTAGGCTCTCTTTTTACGTTCTTGTTTCCTTTGCTGTGAAGAACTTTTTAGTTTGATGCTATCTCATTTATTGATTCTTAATTTTACTTTTTGCACTTTAGGAGTCTTGTTGTAGAATTTTGTTCCTAAGCTGACATGGTGGAGATTTGGGCTTACATTTTCTTTTATAAGGCACAGGGTCTCTGTTCTAGTGCCTAAGTCTTTGATCCACTTTGAGTTGATATTTGTGCAGGGTGAGAGATAAGGGTTTAATTTCATTTTGCTACTTATGAATTTCTAGTTTTACCAACACCATTTATTGAAGAGGCTATCTTTTCTCCAATATGTTTGTGACACCTTTGTCTAGTATGAGATAACTGTATTTATGTGGGTTTGTCTCTGTGTTTTCTATTTTGTACCATTGGTCTTCATGTCTGTTTTGTTGCCAATACCATGCCGTTTTTGTTAATATAGCTCTGACATATTAACTTAACTTAAGTTCTTGTATTGTGATGCCTCATGCTTCACTTTTCTGAGGATTGCTTTGGTTATTCTGGGCCTCTTATTTTTCTAAATGAATTTTATGACTGCTTTTTCTATTTCTATGAAGAACATCCTTAGAATTTTAATAGGAATTACATTAAATCTGTATAGCATTTTTGTAGTATGGCAATTTTGACAATATTTATTCTATCTAGCCAAGAACATGAGAGACCTTTCCATCTTCTAAGGACTTCAATTTCTTTATTTTGTTTTCTGTAGTTTTCATTGTAGAGGTCTTTCACCTCTTTTTGTCAGTTGATTCCCAAGCATTTATTGTTTTGAGGCTATTGTTAATAGGTAGTTTTCCTAATTTCTTTTTCAGTGGATACTTCATTGGTATATAGGGACACAAATGATTTATGGGAGTTAATTTTATATCCTGGTACTTTGCTAAATACAGACCTTTTAATCTTTTCAAAAATTAAATGAGAGGCTTAATCAACAGATACAGGATATAAAGTTACAAATAGGTAAGAGTAATAATTTTTGATAATCTATTATGCAGTAGCATGATTACACTTAAAAATAATGTATATTTCCAAATAGAGACATTTTTCATATCCTTGCCACAAAGAAATGATAAATGTATGCAGTTGTGGATGTTCTCATTACATCAATGTTCAAATGTACTGAAACATTACATGGTACTCCATAAAAATATACAATTATTAAGTGTCAATTAAAAACTAACAAAAAAATTGGAGTGGAGGTGTAGTAGCCCAGTGACGTAGCATGTGTTTTGCATATAAGAGCACTTGGGTTTGATCTTTATCACCATGAAAAAAATTAATTATATGAGTCAATATGGTTCATTTGAAAAGGTCCTAGTCCAGTAATTAGAAGACATAAGGTCAATGAGGAGCTTTGACATTCACTAGCTATTTCCTTGAGCCAGTTACTCCATCTAAAACAGAGCTATTAAAGCAGAGTAAACATTGATGACAACAATGAGAGTCATGACAGTGACTAAGAATATTGTACCAGAAACCTTAATGTACTAGTATTAGGTCTAGTGTGTGGCTGGAGGTAGGATGAGAGATTTTCTTAATGCTTTTCAAAAACTTTGCACATTTTTTTAACCTCACAGGATTCAGAGATGAAACGCCCAGCTCAGAGGATAAATGGCTTGTTCTGTTAGTTTCTCTCTGATTCCAGTTTGATGAAGAGAAAGGTCTACATTCATCAGGAGAAGGCACTCCCTTTTTCAGAATTAGGAAGAAAACTGAAGGACTTGCAAACCTGCACAGCCTCGTCAGAGATAGTAAATCTAGATAAATGACACAGATGGCTCCGGTGTGTGAGTTGGGAGCTATTGTGCACAGCCCAAGGCAAATATGCCCACACTGGCCAGGGAGTGACAAACATATGTTTGTTCCTTTTTCCTGTCTGGATTGTTTCCAAGATTTATCACCATGAGATATTGGGTCAGTTCTGTAAAATTCAATGATTAAACAACTCTCCAGGAGTTATAAAACTTGAAGTCCTTAAAATCCCCAATAAATGTATGTGTAAATTTCCCTCTGCTTCCAAATTGATCCATTTCCCTATATACCCCAAATATCCTTTTCCTTACTCATCCAACTTAGATTTACTCTTATACCACCTATTCCCTATTCCCTCTTTTTCAAAGATCTTGGAACAATAGCCTAAAATTGACACTTGCTTAACTTACTTGTTTTTCCTGTAAAAATTTTCCAATGTGGCATTTTGCCAAATTCAAACTAAATAATCCTATTTGTTCTCTGTGTATTATTTGGCACTGATTATCTCTATTCTCTTGAAATTTGCTCCTCTTTGCTTCCAACATATTGTGCTTACTTTTGTTCTGTAACCTGTTTGAAGCTTCTTGTGTCTCTTGTTTACCAAATCCTGGCAGTCCTCATGTCTCCTAGATTTATTATCTGTGTCATTTATTTGCTTAACGTAAACTTACGTGTATTAACTATAACCTCTATAAGCATGACTTCTAAATTTTAGGTTTTCTCAAGGTAAAAGATTGTTGACTTAATTAAAAGCTGGTTTATTTTGAAAGTGATTTGCAACTTGACTGGAGAGTTCTTGAATAACCATAAACTTCACAGATAACAACATTTTACTTTGAAATTTCATTCCATCCTTTATATGACCAATGTGTTTTTTGTTTTCTTCCCATAGCATGGATACATCTTTCTTCAGAGTGATACACTACATTATTTTCTGGTTAGTATAGTAATAAATTTATGGTATATACATATGAGAATGTAAGGATTAAAATAAGAACAATTACATCAAAAGATAATATTGAAAAATTGACTCGGACATTTTATTAGAAACTATATAATTTATGTATTTTAATTTCTCAGAACACTACAAAGGAGATTGCAATATTATTTCCAATTTGTTTTGGGGAAGCCAAGACAGGATATTTGCCTCAGTTCACACAACCATTTAGTAGTAGATAAGGGATACAAACATGGTTCTCTCTCACTTAAGATCCCAAAGTCTTGATCACTAGTCCTAATCGGGGATGACAATTGTAAAATTACGTGTATTTTTTCCAGTTCTCCTCTTATATTTTATGGTATCATTTCTGCCTAAGCCATCCTCTAGATATATGAGGAAAAAAAGGGATTTTTATATCCATTTCTAGCTCATCTCAATGCTGCTCCTAACTTCACTGTGGCCCAATTCTACCCTCATGCTGATGCCCTAACTCCTATGCCTGTCAATGTTCCCAGGACAAGGCACAGCCTCTGCACAGGCCTTGGGAGTGAAATGGACAAGAGGCAGTCCATGTTTCTGTTTCCTGTCCCATTCCATGATATTCCTACACTACCATCACTAAAGGATGGACATATTAGGATTTACTGAAGAGTTGGAGATAATCAAAGGAAATATATAACACATACAAAACTGCTTGCTAAATAAGTCTGTTTCCTTATGCAAATGTTGAGGTACAAGAAGGGTAAACCACACCCAGAAGAATTCTTTTATGGACTCAACCCAGTTCCTATCTGGGTTGCTTTATAGGTGGACCCTCCTTCCTCTCAAAGAGGAAGTTTTCCTTACAACTCTCAGTTTAAATCTCTATCCTCCCCACTTTGGGAAGTTCTGCTTTGTACTCATCATTTGGCCATAAGATCTAACCTCTTTTCCCTGTTCTTGCCTAGTGCTTAGATCGTGTAGGGTACCCAGTACATCTCAGATAATACAAACTTTTAGCATCGCTTATTCATTATTATTATGCTATAGGGAACTTCAGCAGGACAGGTCCCCAAGTGACCTCCCTACTTGTATGAGAGGCCAACATATTTGTTGATTCCTTGTAGTCCTTAACAGAGTATTGAATAAAACACAGATGCTCACATATATCTCTCTCATATAGATTTAAATCTCAAAACCAGCACAGTGTAACTCTATTCAGCATTTTCTTCACTTACTATAAAAAATATTTAATACAAAAGAAGCCAGCATAGATATCAAAAATAAATATAAAGACTAGACAGCTGGCATTGATTTTTATCTCAGGATATGTTTCACATAAAATATGTTTAAAATTCCTAATTTTATATGATTATTCAAATGAGGATTATGTTTAATTTTATTTAAATACTTTGGAACTAAGAGATTAATTCTCCTCAACATCAATTCAAATATTATGGAGAAACAATTTGTAAGTCTATATAAATAGAAAGGGGTTGGTGCAAAGCAGAGGTATGGGAGATACATTAGCAGTGAATTCTCAAGACATAAGCCCTATCATTTTTTTTTAAATATTTCTTTTTTAGTTGTAGGTGGACACAATATCTTTATTTTTATGTGGTGCTGAGGATCGAACCCAGTGCCTCCTGCGTGCTAGGCGAGAACGCTACCACTGTGCCATAACCCCAGCCCAAGCCCTATCATCTTGTTAGCAATATTCTTACTTTACTCATCATTTTCTACTTTGCATAATTATTTCTATGCATGTTTTACTTTTTATTATAATATAAGCTTCTCAAGTTCAGAGACAGGAATAATGGGCTTTATCTGTGAGGTAGGTATTAGATAAATATTTGGTTCTTCATTAACTATTTCATTCAACAGGATATGCTGAAGGCACTTAGTGCTTTAGAATAATGATGAAAGATAGCCATATTAAAATAAACTGAAAATGAACAGGGAAAATTGATTATTTAATTTTAATAATAAATTTCTTACAGCCAAAATATTATTTCAAGATGTATTAAATACATTAATATATTTACATTATTCTGTTTATGTTGAGTTATCAAAATTCAATGTGCCACATTAATATTTACAGGAGATCAACTCACCATAGCTAAGCTATAGAACCATCGTAGATGACCTTTAACAGATAAATGAATTGTAATATATATAATGGAATATTACTCAGCCATAGAAAAGAATGTATGACATTTGCCAGTAAATAGATGGATCTGGAGACTATCATGCTAAGTGAAATAAGCCAGTGCCCAAAAACCAAAGATTGAATGTTCTCTCTAATATGTGGCTGCTAACACACAACAAGGGGGGGGCGGGTAAATAGAATTTGCATGGATTATTGAAAGAGGAATGAAGGAAAGGGAAGAGGGATAGAAATAGGAAAGACAGTGAAATGAATCTGACACAACTTTCCTATGTACATATATGAATACACCACAATCAATCTCCACATCAATTACAACAAACCCAATTAGAATAAGATATACTCCATGTTTCTATAAATATTCAAAACATACTCTACTGTCATGTGTATCTAAAAAGAACACATAAAAAATTCATTTAAAGCATATCTCAATTAAGACTTGTCATACTGAGACAAAGGATTTAGGTAGAGTTCGCAGAGGATGAAAAGTCTGAATGAGACACCAAGGGTATTGTGCCCAGTGCAATAAATAGCCCTTGGCCACATGTGGGTATTGAACATTTGAAACGTGGCTAGTCTTAACTACTAATGTCTTCTCACGTGTAATCCAGTCAGTCACACTGTAAAATAATATTTGGGGTAAAAGAAAATATTTTAAAGTCTAATAGTTAATTTCAAACTGTCTGTTTTAGTTTATTATAATACAGCTACTAGAAACTTTTTTAACATTTAAGGTCCAAAATAACTTGTGTGGTTGGACTTGTGGTTCATATTATATTTCTGTTGAACAATGTTTCTCTGTATTTTTTCTTTAATTGATCTTATAAAAAATTCTCTTTCCTTGAAGGAGAGTACAGACATTGGAAAACACAATTACAACTACTTTTTTCCCTCTCAATTTACTCTTAACCTTCTTATCCATAAAATTTGGCAATATTTCTTAGCTTTTAAGTCAGAGACAGCTGCCAACTGATCCTGTTATTCTCAGCTACCGGAGAAATAATAGTGAATCTAATCAGAGAAAAGCCTGAAATTAATGTGATTATAAAACAAATCACAAAACACAAATTATATTCTTTAGAAGAAAGTATTTTTAGCCTTCATGTCAATATATAAAATATATTATCCTCTAAAACATGTTTTATTTCTCAACAGTTTAAAAATTATTTGTTAATTTACTTTATATGATAAAGACAGACTACTTCAGTTTATTTTTAAACCCAGGTGACACACTAAGTCACACTGTAGAAATGTTTTGGTCACTGCTATAAATAATATGTTTTCCTAACTCACTAGGGTCATACCAGAAAGCCATTTTTGAGGAGCTAGCTGACATGAATTATGTAAAATGCCTGCCTCTATTCTCTCTCATATCATTTAAATTGTTTTCAAATGTTAAGGGAACTTTCTTTTAATCTGTTTCTCCAGACATGCCTTTCATAACCTTAACTAGTTTTGACTATGACTAAAGACAATTTGCCACTTAAGTTTGGGTGCTGGATTTCTGATTTTATTTAAGTTGATTGAATGGACTATCATTTTATAAATCTCTCTGAATACTAAGTGTCTAACTTACTAAACATGTATTACTCATTTTCTTGGAATAAAGGTGTTTTATAAATTTGATTTTAATTGAGAAATAATCATGTTAATAAACAGAAACTATGTCAGGTGTCAATGTTTCTTCTTAAATAACTCCACAGCCAAAGAGAACTTCCACTTTTGTTTAGAGCTTTATTGCTTTAATAATTTTTCACAACTGGGGAGTTATTGGTATTTGGGGCAAAACATTTTATCATTTTGTGGTGCTCTTCTGCCTGTGGCAGAATCTTAGCTTCTCCTTCCTCTGTTTACTAAATGACAATAACAAGTGTTCTGTCCTCCTCTGTTCCCAGTCAGTAAGACAACTTCAACACCCACCCTCCACCCATTTCCAAATGCCAGAGAGGCAGTGCCTTTCCAGTAGACAACTCCTTATCAGGAATTTCATTATTATTTCTCTCATGGCCTTTAATCTATGATCTCCCCCAAAGTAACATTTATTGCATACTTATTGTATACAAGGCATTATTACAAGTGCTTTACCTCTCTGCAATGCTGTAAGTTACATTTGGCTATTATCCTTACTTTACAGGCAAGGAATCTGGAGGCAAGACAGGTTAATTAACTTGTCCAATGTAACTAATTAAAACGTGGCAGTGTCCCAGTTAAATCAGGGAGAATGGATCCAGAGCCCAAGCCTTTAAACACTATTTTATTCATGTATTCTTTTAAGACCTAAACATATTAAGAAAGGAAAATCTGAGCACTGTTATCATTTTTCTATTGTTAAGTTTCTATTAGAATTTTAAGTTATACATATTTTTTAAGATGTGGCCTATATGTCAACTTTAAATTATATAGAAAAGACTGGCAAACACGTAATTGATATAGTTCATCCCTATAAGCTAAAATTCAATTATTGTTTTATTGCCCCTAACCCTCTACTCTAAATCATGCATAGAGTCCCACTTAGGTGTTGTGGGAAGAGAGGCAGGTAATAATAAATAACATAATATGTATAAGAAAATAATTAATTTTTAAGTCACCATCCACTGTCAGTGCCATAATCACAAATCATTCTTGTGCATTTATTTAATCTTTTTTCATTATTTAGTATTCTACCACTGAGCATTTCTGGGTACCCCACCATCTCTAAAGTATAGTAGGATTTTGAATGTTCTAGGGCAGAACCTAATATATAATTGTGCTTGAAATATAACTAGTTCGTATTTTTTAGGGAAATTTACTAAGCTTCACTGACCTATATTGGGAACTGCAACTCATTTGAATTTTTACCATGTAAAAAAATAACAAGTCTTTTGATGTATGCATAAATTTAAAATTGCTCTCTATATCCATGGAATCAAAATTAGGGTGTTTCCACCAAGCAAGTTGCTCTTTACAAAGTGACTCTAGAACACAGGAAAAAAAAAGATAAGAATTTGAATGATAAATTTCCTTCGTTTTTAAAGAAACAGTTATGAAATAATTGTTTTGTTTGTAACCTTTGCAACTGCTAATTATTTCATCAGTTGGATCCATTGTATCATTTTCATATCAATTACTGTATAAGAAGTTTCTATTTTAGAGTTTTCTTTTTCCTTAGATGCTGGTATAATTCTTCCTTTTTCATGAGTTATAGCATTTATTTATTTATTTATTTATTTATTTATTCATATATGCATACATACATAGATATGTCCATACATACATACTAGGGATTGAACCCAGGGGCACTTTACCACTCAGCTATGTCCCCAGTTCTAGCTATCTATTTATTTTTATTTTGAGACAGGGTCTCACTAAATTTCTGAGGCAGCATTAATCCTGCCTCAGCCTCCGAAGTCGCTGGGATTTATAGGCATGTATCACCAATCCCAGCTAGAGTTATGTAATTTAATTTCTCCTTTTCCTCCAGAAAGAAAGCAAAAATATAGATTTATTAGAAGTAACCATGTTCATATTAATTTTATATTCTTTCATCAGAATGCTCTTTATATTTTACTAAACTGTTTCACGTGCACTTTGTTGAAAGCCACTTTGGAAAATTTTTTGAAAAAGTACACTAAAATTCGGTAATACCTATTTATAGGGAGCCAAGATGATTTAGTAAAACAAAAAAATGCCAGGTGTGTGGGGAAAAAGAAAGAGAGGATGGAGAGGAAAAAAGGGAAGGCAGGGAAACAAGAGGAAGGAAAGGGTGTTGATGGTGTTTTCAAAAATTTTAATGTCACTTAAACTTGGTGATGGACATTTTAGGAAAAAATGTAACACATTAACTATGTTAGTTCTACCAGTGTGTCTAAATTATAAATCTATTATCCTCTTGCACATTAATAGAGGAAAGCTCTTGTAGAAATGCACACATCTTGTATTAATGAAAAAAAAAAGAGCTGACTTGCTCTTAACTGAAGGGAAAGCAATTATCATTTAGTCCAATGAATCAGTGGGTGTTACCTCCCATCTCCACCTCTATCAGCAACTAATGAAAATGTAATACATGTTAAAGGTATCAGCAACAAATTTGTTTTTGAAGTGCACGTTGTTGCATTCAGCTCACTTTTAATAACATCATCTGGTGAAATGACAGGCTAAAACCATGTGTCCTCTGGGATGATTTATAATAAGGATTAGGTCCCTATTATAAAATCCCCTGTCCTTACATCACTGCCAGCAGTCAGTGAAATAACAGAAAAGCAGGTGGTCAACCTACTTGAAAAATAAATAATGAGAGTTGTCTAAAAAGAAATTTAAAGTATCTGTATAGTTAAAATATTTGCATTGATTTTTCTTTTGTTTGAAAACTGGTTAGAATGCCCGCCTTACAAATATTAATGTTCACAATAGGAACAATGAGAGATTGTTTAGCCAATTATAGTTTGACTATTGTAGAAACAATTTGAATTTGAATGTGACACTGTGGTCAAACCTCTTAATGCTCAGTTAACCGGAAAATCCAATCAACCACACATTTTATGTCTACAGGATACCACATTTTTTTAACTTTTTAATATTACATAAATTTCATTATCTGCTTTCTGGCAAATACAGATAACTACAATGGGTTTATTATTTTATTTTATTTTTTTAAAAGAATTTTCATCCAGGCATAGTGGCAGGTATTTGTAGACCCAGCTACTTGTGTGGTTGAGGCAAGAGGATTGCTTGATTCCTGGAGTTTGAGGTCAGTGTGGGCCACACAGGTAAACCCCATCTCAATAATAATAATAAATATAATTTTCTAAATTTTGATTACTTTTATTTGTAATACTATAGAGTTATGTGAAATTAAGGTGTTTTACATAATGTGGTTTTAAATATTCAAGCATATGAGATTATGTCCTCTGACCATCCATATTCTTCCATAGACCTCAAAGTAGACTATATAAATATACTTCAATAACACCTGTTAGTTTTCCTTATACTTGATTTTGTTTTGTTTTCCTGTTAGCTATATTATGTAGACTGTAAACTTCATGTGTCTTCCAATTTGCCTATCAAATCTCACCTGTATTGCAGTTCATGATACATCATGGCTCCTAAGAAAGATTTATTAAATAAATGTACTTAATGACTGAATTAATAAATGAAGCTCTATTTTACAAACAATGAATTTAAAACTTTAACGCTAAATAGGAGTGCATTTCTTGTGGAGAAACTTCTTAAACAATTAGTTCTTTCATTTGACAAAGACATACAGGTAAAACATTTAGAAAAGGAGGGATATGTCAAGGTCCATATTTGATTTAGTATTGGCGTTTAAGTAAATGAGATTTATATTGATATAAGTAAATTTTTTTAGCAATTTACTTCATTCACTTAAGTACTAACTTCACTAGTCAAACATTATTCCTATAAAACGACTACTTGGAGTTTCCTGACATAATCAGATATCACAGGTGTGTGAGTGTTGGGGTTGACAATAGTATCACTGCATTTCAGGATTTCCTATTTCTTTTGTGTCTGGAAGAGACTCTTAATTTCTTTGCATGTTAGTTTTTTTAACTCTTCTAAAGAATGTTTGTATATTTGTATTGCAGATGATTGAGATAAAAATCACCTAATAATAAAACCAAGTCATACGATTTTTTATGTTGTATATTTGCTATTTGCTTTCTGTCCCCTGACTAGTCTCTCTTTGCTGTCTTTCTCTTTAGCATGACTATGAAACTTGTCTCCTGGGTGTACTTCCCCCTCCAAATTCATTCTTGAAACCATTGCAATCTGGTTTATGTCTGAACAACTTCATTGATATTCCTTTCATAAATTCCATGTTTCTAAACATAATAAGCTAATATACTCTAATCCTTCATAGTGTTGTAGTCCACCTTTGTATGTGAGTTTCACCCTCTGAAATTTCACAGAGTCAACTGAGGTCCAAAGTATTAAATGGAAAATTCTAGAAACAATCTAGGAGTTTTGAATGGAGTGCCATTCAGAGAGTTGCTTGAACACAGGCATTGTGATTCATGACAATTGATCTGATAACTGAGCCACCTATGAAATGACCAATAGCTGGATACATATGTAGCAGATGCTGGACAAAGTCATGGTTCATATCCTGGGTAAGATGGAGCAGGATAGCATAGGATCTCTCCATACAGCTTCCTGGGGGACCATGAAGGTCATTAAGAGCCTGGTGCTATATCACAAGGCCCATCTTTCACCTCACTTCATCACATACACATTGCATCATCTCACATCATCATAAGAAGGATGAGTACAGTACAATAAGGTGTCTTGGGAGAGAAAGACCATGTAGCTTTTATGTTGTTATAGTTGTTTTATTGTATTATTATTAATATTTTACTATGACTAAATTACAAATTAAACTTTCTCTCATACTATATAAGTATAGGAAAACACATATACACAATTTGATACTACCCCGTTTCATGTACCCACTGGGAGTCTTGATTATTATCCTAAGAGGAACTACTGTATTTGATTGCTTAATAGCATTTGCCACCAAGAAACAAGAAATAGACTTGTTTTTATGTGGGAAGCAATATATTTTCTTGGTGTTTTGCCTGCTTCTCTGGCCTCATCACTGTTAATTGCTGCATTCCTTACCCCTTTCCCTTTTGAAGTGTTGGAAACCTTTGGGGTTCTGCCCTAAGATTTGTTTCTCTTCACTTTGAACACCCTGTCTGAGGTATCTTGCCTAATTCTGGGGCTTCCATTATTACAGATATTTTAATGACTCCCATGTTGCTAATTCATAGTTCTCTTATTATAGCTTGGATTTCATCTACCCCTTAGATATCTTTGCTTGGAAATGCGTATTTATTATGAACTCACATATGTCCCACAATAGTCCTCCTCATCCAAACACATACCTCCCTTTGTGGCACCTGTCCTAAAGCAGCATGTACCATGTCCCCCACCGTTTGAGCCCCAAGCCTGGGTGTTGTCTTTGACTTCCATCTCTTATTTCACAATTCAAGTAATTAGCAAATTCTATAGAATTCACCTCCAAAAAACAGCTCTAATATTTTTTTTCTCTCTTTCAGTACCAGTAAGTTCAGTCTTACATTATATCTTTTGTTTGTATTATGCAAACTTTAAACTGCTGTGTGTTTTCTTTAGTGTCATTCCTTCCAATATAGTCTCCATACTTCAGTACGCTTTCTAAAAATGCAGATTTAGTCATAGCATTTTATACTGTTTCAATGATTTTCCATTGCATTTAAGATAACATCTGATTTCTCATAAGTTCTACTGTATTTTCCTCCTTGAAAATGTTCAATTTCTTGGAATACTTACCCTTTTATTTTAAACTTCAACTATATTAAACAACCCAAAATTTCTATACTTAAATACATATTTTGGTTTTTTCATATGTTGTTCTTCTCCACTTAGGCTGCTTTGCATATCCCCTCTGCCATTTATCCAGCACATAAACAATAAGATAAAAATTTTGCTTCATTGAAAGATAAAGCCCAATAAAAGAAAGCTTATTATTTTGTTAATGTTGAAGAAATGGTTGAATTTTAAGCAAAACTTAAAAGTTTGAGAAACATAAATTCAATTCAATAAATATGATTTATTCTTTAAGCCACATGAAACTTTTAGTAAATTATCAGTTGAAATGTTATTGATCTTATGAGATTTGGTTTAATAAAAGACAAAATGTTTTTTAAGGTTGTTCTGAACATGTGAGAAATAAGATGTCATCTTTGGGCCACATTTAAGGGTGGAAATTAAAAGCTATAAGCAAATGTCCATGGTGAAACTATGCTTATGAGTTACTATGGACTTAGCAGTTTAAAGAAGCATTTATTTACATTCTAGTGTATAATATGAATATAACAGGCATTTAGCTACTTTGTGTCTTTTGCCAAACAATTTTAATATTCAAGTTAAGCCCCATTACTCAAAAGCATATCCACTTAAATTGGGTCTTGAGTACTATGGACAGCTTGAAATGGGTGGTAGTTATCCCTTTCTCACATTTTTGTTTGAACTCATTAATCAATTAACTTTGAAACTCTGATTCCATGCATTTAAGTATATGTGAATATGTATAATGGAATGGAAAAGTTGTCAAGTTTTGCAAAATAGCAGAAAAAGAAAAAAAGAATGTAAAGAGGAAAGTTACAGAAGAAATAGTCTTTGGGGGTAAGGGTATATAGATCAGTGGTAGAATACATGCTTAGTGAGAGGCCTTTTGTTTGAAGCCCCAATCCTGCCCCTACACAAACGTGTACATTATCTTGACGGGCAAGTTGAACTCAGGAACCAGAATTAGAGACAATTGTTGATTACCAGTTCAGTGGTGACTGATTTTTACCCTGCACAACTCAACCAGTCTGGAAGCATGTGTGTTTTGGGAAATTAAATAAATCAGGTACAAATCCACCATCATCTTTTGTAACCTCTTTTTATAAAGTTTCTCACAGATAGAGGGCATGGTAACCTTCCCTCTGTGAAGCTTTTCCAGAACAGTGAGAGACAATGGCAGCAAAATGCTTGTATGTGATATGATGCTGGTTGTGGCTTGTGACTGAGGTTTCTGTCCTTCAGATGTGTGTCTCTATGCTGATTTGGTGGCCTGAACATCCTTGAAGTATATTAGTGACAATTCATGGGTGTATACGGATGTGCCTGGACATTCTCCAAAGCACTGGGGAAGCAAATCAAGCAAAAAGCCTGGATTACTATTAGAATAAACGTTTAGAGTATCATACATGGGGTATTTATGTATTTGAAATCATTTTGTACTCACAAGCTGGTTAAATCTGTGATATACTATTTAAATCAAGTTAATAAAAATGGTATTATCTGGTCATGTTATCGCATAAGCGTTTTCCACCAAAAGTAAAGAAACTCATATAAGACAAGAATTATAAAGTAGAATAATATATATTCCTTGCCTTTGGAATCAGCCTATATTGGGTAGCAGTGTCTTCAAGAATATTTGTGCTGTGTCAAAGGAGACATTTTTGTTTCACTCTTTTAGTTATATAAATTAAATATTATTTTTAATAGAATACTTGAATACATAATATCATTAATAGTATTTTCCTCTCTTGATAGTTTTTTATTATGCCATTTACTATAACCATGAACATATATACTCTATACAACTAAAGTAGCGAGATATATAAAGATGTTTCTTTAGGTACATCACAAATGTTCATGAAGACCCTTTTCTCCAATATAGGCTTATTCAAAGGACAAAAGATATATATTCTACTTCTTATCTTCTATAACTTCTTAATTTTGGTGTAAAATTCTTGGTAGAAAAATTTATTTTATTATTTTTACATTTTAATATTTTAATGCTATATTTTTAATTCCTTAAGAACATAAGTAGTGCACTTACATTTTCTGTTATATTTTTATGGGAAAACTGATAGATTGAGAGATATAAATTTAGGGATTAATAAATATTTCAGAGGAGATTTCAGGAATCACTCTTCCAAATAGTAAGGACCTATTACTGCTTCTCCACTTTCACTTTTCCCAAAGACTAATTTTTTTTTTTCTTGTGGATAACTTTTGTTTTTTAACTTTGAAAATGGATGGAAAAATTCACCAATGCTTTAATTTCTTAGGCTCCTGCAACAAATAAATCTGGTGCAGGTTATATTAGAAGGCTCTGTAAAGTTTGCAATTCTGAGAACACCTGATTAGGCAGACAAAAATGACTCATCAAGAAATATGGGAATTGTGATTTCCCTGAAGTGGTAGATTGGGTCGTTGTTTCCAAATTTTCATCTCTCTTTGTAAAAGAATCATCCATTCTCACTGTTTTATAAAAGTGTCAAAAGACTAGGTCAAGTATATTTACTCTGCACTATTGGCTTTGGGCTGCACTGCGTTGTCTGCTTTGGACAATGGAATATTAGTGGGTGTAATAAGAACACAGGCTTTATGTGAGTCCATTCTTTGGCTTGCTCTCTTGCACTTCTGCCATTCACCGTGAAGAGATTTCAGGAGCTTACTTACTTTCAAGGAAAGTAAGTTTGTAGAACACTTTGAACACAAGCCATGACCTAGAGCCATGCTCCCAGCCTCCCAGCCAGTCTTAGCAGAACCACAGGATATATATAGTTCTGTCAGTGGGAAACAAGGGCTTGCTGTTTTAAGTCACGGATGATTAGGCAGTTGGAGTTGCTACATAACAGTATAATAGTAACTGATGAACTCAATATCTTCCTGCCTTTGGCATTTACTGGCTTATTTCTCTTAATCACTCTTCAATGATGTTCAGGCATATGTTAGAGTAGTTACAGCGAAATAATTTTCTAAACAATACTCTAAATTCTATATAAAATATATAAAAATGCCACATATTTAGTTTTTTCAAAAGTTTTAAATAGATTGACAGTTGTTTAAAATAATTCATTTATAAAATGCTTATTTTTATAAAATGATTGGATAAGCAATATTCTTAGCAAAAATGTTTTATTGCTAAACATGTTACTTTTAACTTTTCAATTTATCCAGCAGGAGGTTCAGTTGCTTGTAGGAAACCAATGTGCTCTTGATCTTAAGTTATATTTTTCAGAAATTTAATATGTACTTAAGTTAAATTGATATACTTTATTTCCAATTTCATCATAATTTACAATATGTAATATGAAGCTTATAAAAGTCATTAAATTCTTACTAAGAAAAAGATAGAAAAATGTTACAGAACAAAAACCAAACTGCCAGGCACAGTGGTGCATAACTAGAATCCCAGTGGTCTGGAAGGCTGAGGTAGGGGATCATGAGTTCAAAGCCAGCTGCAGCAACTTATGCTCTAAGCAACTCAGAGAGACCCTGTATCTAAATTAAATATATATATATATATATATATATATATATATATATATATATAGATCTATAGATAGATAGATAGATAGATAGATAGATAGAGGAAGAGAAGGCCGGGGATGTGGCTGGGGGTTAAATGCTCCTGAGTTCAGTCCTCAGAACAAAACAAACAAACAAAGCCTAAGAAGCAAACAAACAAAAATGGAAACATGTTACATGTTTTGGATTAGAATTAGGTGTTTTGGCTTGTTGACACATTTTTGTCTATATGATTTTGTCTATATGGCTTGTCTATATATATAATATTTGTCTATTATGTCTATATTTTTTTTATACCTGCCTAATCTCATTGGAATTCTACACAAGTGCATGATTTGGCAGGAAGAAGGCTGGCATCTTGTTTTGGAATATCTGAAGCCTACTGAACTAAGTTGCTGGTTGAAACTGCTGAAAATATGTTCTTTAGAAGAAACACTGTAGCCTTGTACAAGTAAATGGTATTGTAAAAGGGCTCCCAGCAGTTAGGAACAAGATGTATAAAAATCTGGAGTGCAGTTATTAATAATGTAAATAGTTGCATTTGCCACAGTGCCTTTCTCTGGGGATCTCTTGGAACACTTTGCAAAACTTTATACATTTATTTATTTTCATAGATAGTGGAAGCCACATTCTAACCCATTAGTGTGTCACATTTAATTAATGTGCAACTAGATTTGTACATCAAGAACCAGGACAAATAACACTGCAGAGTGATAAATTAAAAGGAGAGTCATGACACTTCTCAGTAGGAAGAGCGATTCAGCATTATGTCACAATGCCACCTCCAGACAGATTAAGCTTGCACTTTTCTCATCTTTCTCATTCTAACTGGGGCAAGTTTCAACCAACTATAATTTTCAGAATTACAGAATAAGATCATTGGAGTCAGAATTTTCAGGGATTATGTTATCCTGCTGCCTCCTTTCTTCCTTTCTCTGCCAAACTCC
>PVHX01005197.1:62768-115398 GCA_004024805.1 Geosciurus inauris | reverse complement strand
CTTCACGCTCTCAGGAGTTTCTCTTAGTTTAAAGGGGAAAAAAAAAAAAAAACAAACCAGGAATGCAGCGCCCTCTTCTGGTTGAGAAGTGCTTAGCGCTCTGTGCAGACCTGAGTGGCATTTTTTGACGGGGTTTTAGAACTGTTGGGTATATAGTGAATTATAAACGAATAATCAGCATTGTTTGCAACATAACCTACCTCCTCCAGGGACAGCCTTATAGAGCTGGTCCCAGGTGCCCAGATTTCAGGGGCTCTGGAGGAGTGAGGTGGACGAGGTATTCCCCAGGTGAGCAGGAATGATAAAACGGTATCGAGTCTGCCCCTTCTCTGGAACATATGTTAAATCAAAGACAAGGGCATTCTCATTCTACAGGCTGAGGAGACTTATTTTTGAGTGGATATCAGAGAGAACCTGATATCTCTCACCAGTTTTATTTTTTTCCTCTAGAAAAATTTGAGAGGATGTCAAAGGTTTCCAAATAGCAGCCCGTGAATTTCTCATGACTGTGACTACTCTAACGTTTTACTTCCCAGAGATCATATTAGAGTCTCCTCTAGAGCCTACACCTGCCTTTGAGGTGCCCCATCCCCAAATAAGATGGCCTTGCCAGTATCCATCTGGGAAGGAGGTGGGAGGAAGTGACAAAGAAAGGCACAGGCACTTGGAGACAGAAGGAGCCCAGCAGGAATTTGAAAGAGAAATATTCAGTGCTGGAACGTGCTTCTTCCCAAATAATGTTTTCATTCCCTAAAAAACATGCTTCTTTCCAGTCTGAAGGCCAGGCTGGCTGCCACTTCTCTTCTCTTTGCCTGCCAACTAGTCATTAGCAAACAATGAGTGACAGCGCGGCTGCACAAGAGAAAGAAAATGGGCATGTAGCAGCACATTTGCTGAGATAGATGTCGAGGACAGAGTCTCTAAGCGTCAGGTTGGATGGTGCCCTCTCAGGGAGCTTCAGGCTGGGGAAAAGGTGAGTGAAGTCAGGCACAGAGTGAAGAGGCATGCAGTCTTCTGGTCACACAGCTGGTCAGGGACCAGGGCAAGTACACCTGGGGACATGCGTACCTGGGGATGTGTGCAACTGAGGAGTGCACACCTAGGTGATGGCTGGGGCAGGATATTTCCTATACTTAGCCAATCATAAATATGCTTGGAGCAAATAATTTAAGAGAGTTGTTTCTAGAACATCCAAATTAAAGTTCTTTGGATGAGAAACTCTCTTTAGCATAACTTAAACAAAAACACAAATGTTTTAGGAAGAATCCTGGAGTGTCTCAAAAACTCCAAAGGCAGAAATTACAATGGGGTCTGGGCTGCTTGTGTATCTGAAGCCCCGGAACTAAAACTCCAGGGAGCTGCTCCTGCTCTCTGCCTAGCTCGTGCCCTCTAGCACCACATGCTTTCTCATCCCTTGGCTTTGTCTCTGCTTTTTTCTTCTTTCTCCAGTCTCTGTTTAATATTTATACAGTGAAATATCATGACCCCAGCCTCAGAGTTTAATTGTCCTCAGTTCAAATGACCCATAAAATTGAATAATCTATTCATTCCCATTCAAAATTCCCAAACAGATCATTTGCTTGACCCCCTTAGGTTCACCTGTTTTACACGCAGCCATGATAAGAAGGTAGAGTCACGTGCTAATCGGCTATCAGAATTCACCCTAAGCATTGGGAGACAGTTCTTGGAGAAGAGGGTTATGAACTGAGAAGAAGTTCCAATAATAAACACACTTTTTCATCGTCACTCAATGATCTCAAAGCACAGAGGAAATAGTTTTGTGAAATATCAAAATAATGAGTTTTTTGTGGGGGGGAAAGGCTTATTGGAAATTTTCCTATTTCTGAAAATTTTTAAAAGGAGAGGAAGGAGGAAAAGGCACCAAACTTTATTTTACCATATAGTGGAAAGATAATTAATTTAGGAGCTAGAGGATCTAAAGACTGACTGTTCCTAGTTCACCAACTCTGGCTATGCAAACAAGTTGTATAATCTCTCAACATAATTTTCACATCTCTTAAAAAGAAATTACAGTATTTGCTCTGTCTGTGTCAAAGGGCTGTATGAGAGGGGACAAGCTGTTGTACATATAAGAGGACTAAGAGTTTTGGTGTTCCATGGCTAATAACGATAGATCATCTAGAAATTGGGACTCCATTACTCTGGATACAAGAAAGAAAAGCAATAGGTTTGCTCTGTCACCAGCAGCCTTATTTCTAGGCCTCTGGAGGAACTGAGCTTAGTGTTAAATTTGACAGCTAGAATACTTGCTGGGTACGTACTTAACAGTCAGTAACAAAATGATGCCAAGAATTATCTTGGTGGGTGAAATAGGGAAGCTCCCACTGTGTTCAACTGGGTCAGAAATGTGGCGAAGTTCAGCAAATAATGGGTCACACAGTTGGGTCAAGACTGATCGCTCTCACCCAGGATGTGGTGTGACACCTTCCAGCCCCTACAATTCAGCTGACCTGACTAGCTCAGTGTCTCCCTCCTCTCTCAGCCTTCAGCCTCAGACCTTCTGGAAGCCGAATGCTCAAAGAAAATGGCATTCCCAGCAAGAGGAACGCTCTTCTGGCAAGCACAGCTCTCCAAGTTTGTTGTGAAGATCTAATAAGATAATGGATATAAAATGTTTTAAAAACTGTGAAGTACTAAACAAATGTAAGTTAATATAATTATTATGATTAACAATGTCATAAAGGGAAAACCATTAAATCAGTCAAGCAAATTGGCACATGTACTTAGTACCTAAAATAATCAAGCAGGGAGCCTAAAAGCAATTTGATAATCTTCTCCTTTCAAGTTCCTTTTTATTAAGCTTTTGTGGGTCTGTGTATCTATAAAATCAGAAGATATATTTGGCTCTAAGCTTTCTCAGCTTAATGGAGGGATTTCTCCTTTAGATTATTCCTTTCCCCAAATTCTGACAAGGGAAAATGTCTACCTCTGGAACACACACACATGCCACCATTCCAGAGAAGTAACACCTCAGAACTGGCTTGTTCTGGTTTATTCTTCGAGATTGCTTACAGCCAAGATGGAGAATTTAAGTGTAGAAGAGGTGAGAGAAACAGAAAGAGAGAGACAAAAAGAGATATAAAGAAAGAGGGGGGAGCACAGAAAGAGACAGTGACTACTGTGTTTTCAAGGAGTCATCTTATCTGTTTGACAGAGATTAAATAAAACAATAGCAGTTATCTCTTACAGCTAAGTGTTATTAGGATTAGGGTCCCTGAAGAGCAATTATATTATATTCAAAAACAGGTAAGAACACATAAGAATCATGTTTAGGTAGCAATGAGGACAACCTGAGTATCTAGGTCAAAAATAATTTTTTGTTGTTGTTATTCATTTGTTTTGGGTTTTGTTTTTTTCAGAAGTAGAGAGAATGAAATCCAAATTAGAGGACTATGGTGGAGCGTGGAAAGGCCTTTCTAGTCAATTCCTGTGAGGTGAGATAGAAAGGAAAAGAGTTTGTTTAAGTGAGTGTAGTAAGAGGATCCTTTGACAATCCACATATGTGTACTTCATGAAATAAAAGATAACGGAACCCAAGAGGGGAGAGCAGAATTTATTGCTAAATACGAAGAGGGCATGAAGCCTAGAAAAAGAAAGTGATCCGCATGCTGGAAGGAGAAAATGTCACCAGTTCCTAGGGTAAGACTTCAGAGCTCAGGAGGCCTTTTCCTTTAAATTATAATTAGGGTATGATGATTGGCAGGGTTTTATATTTATCTGTAATTCCTAAAATGATGGTCTTCTAGTCACACTCACTAGATTTATAGCAATGGCCATTTTAGACCTTATATTCAGAAAGTGTAACTCTTATTAAGGTAAACAGGAGGCTGGGGATGTAGCTTAGTGGTAGAGCACTTACCTTAGCATGCATAAGGCCCTGGGTTCAATCCCCAGCACCACCAAAAACAGACAAATGGGAAAAACAAGAAAGAAGAAAAACAATTTTAAGAATTAGCTTTTAAAAAATAAAAACTCCAGTAATATTATACTTTTCAATTAGGCCTTTACATTTTAGGATTACTCCTCTTTTCCTTATTTTGCTCATGGCTTTTAAGGATGAAACTCTAAGCTCCCTCTCGCAGCAGTAGTGGGGAAACAAAGCTGCTTGGAGCTGGACCTGAGGTTAAGTTCCAGCTGTATCTGGCCGTGTGTCCCTGAGAAGCCATTGCATGTTTTCAAGCCTAGGCAATGGGAGTGGTGATACACATCCTTATTAATTCCAGGAGTGAATGTGCAAGACAGCGGTGTAAAGTGTGCCAAGCCGCACACAAGTAATAAGCCGATTTTAGAGACCACAGACTTACAAGAGGAAGAGAACTTACTTACTACCATCCCCTCTTGGGACCCTCAAGATTTTAAGATGAAGAACCTGGTCTTAGTTCAGTCTGCTCTAACAAAGTACCATGGACTGAATGGCTTATAAACTACAGAAATTGATTTCTCACAGTTCTGGAGGCTGGAAGTCCAACATCAGGGTGTCTGCATGGTTGAGTTCTAGTGAGGGCCCTCCTCTGGGTTGCAGACTACCATCTTCTCATGTATCCTTACATACAGAAAGACAAGGAGAGAGTTCTCTGGGTTCCTTTAAAAGAGCACTAATCCCATTCATAGGGGCTCTGCCCTCATAACCTACATACCTCCCCAAAGCCTCACCTCCTAAAACCACCACACTGGGATCAGGATTTCAACATATGAATTTGGGAGGAACAGAAACATTCAGTCCATAGTAGATCTTTCCTCTAAATAAAATCATACATAACAAATAAAAACTGGAGCTGTTTTGTTAAAGCAAGGAAAGGGGAGGTCCTAAACCCAGTTAAATTTATACCATAACATGGCCCTGCTCTCATCCCATATCCACCAGCCAGGAGAGGAGAGGATGAAGCCTTTGGTACTAATCAGTGCACAAATTTTAAAACTCGCTGATCTATTCCAGCCTCCTTAAATTACAATTGAGGAAACTGGGGTTGCAGAGTGAGTTACAGTCAGCTCTGCTATAAAAAATATTTCTAAAACACCAATTAGCTTATATACCATTGGTATATAGGGCAATTATGTGAATAAAATATGGAAATCATGCTCAAAGAGGATTTTTTATAGACAAAGGGAGCTAGACTATGAGGAGAAAGTAAAGGAAAAGCCCCTTGCTAAGCTGCTATACAGGCAGGAGCCCTTTTAAAAATAAAGAAGTAAAAATAAGCACCTACCTGGCTCTCAGCTGTGGCAGGCCACGCTTCTTCCTATGCCCACCTTACTAACAGCGCCATCGGCTCAGAGCTCCGTGAACACTTTCTCAGTGCCCCCAGGTCATCATTTCCACTCGATTGTTTTTGCACCTTTTAAATATCCCCTGATGCGGCTTCTGTGTGTGCTGAACACCTGGATTTTGCCAAAACTCTCCTAAAGTACTGTATTAGTCAGCTCCGGTTGCCATAACAAATTGCTGAGTAGCTCAAACAACAGAAATTTATTTTCTCACATTTCTGTAATCTGAAAGTCCAAGGTCAAGGTGCCAGCAGGTTTGAAGTCTGGTGAGGCCTCTCATCTGTTTGCAGACAGACATCTTCTTTCTGTGTCCTCATGCCCCCCACCTTTACCCCAGGAAGAGCAAGGGAGTGTCCTTCTTAAAAGGATATCAGTCCTATTGGATTAAGCCCTAAGACCCACCACATGACCCAATTTAACCTTAATTTCCTCCTTAAAGGCCCTGTCTCCAAACACAGTCATGTTGGGGGTTAGGGCTTCAACATATGAGTTTGGGAGAGGGGGACACAATTCAGTCCCTAACAGGTACCAGTTATGGTTCATTAGTGTTTTTGTTCATATTGCTTAGGTTTTAATGGTATATCCCTCATCTTATTTTTCCTATAGGGTTGAAAATTTTTTTAAATGCCTAATGTAGGTAAATACATTGGTAAATGGTCACTCACTCAGGCTTCTGGTGATAAAATAAAATAAAATTGGCACAAGCGTTATGAACAGAAATGTAACAACACATTTCAAAAGCCTAAATATTTTGTGTATCCCTAATTCAGACATTCCATTTCTAGTTCTTTTCTCTTAAAGAGAAACCAAACTAGCTTCCAACATATTTATTATAACATTAAAATTTGGGAAAATTGGAAGTCCTCTAAATTAGGACCATCACATGACAAAATTCTATAAAGCTACTAATAACAATAAGTAGAGCATGGAACACGGAAATATACATTTAATGCAATAATACATACAAGTGCATGCAAATTGTGTCAGGACTAGCCCATATGACCTCCTTTTTACAGAAGTATTACATTGTAAGTTATAGATAGAAAACATTTAAAAATTACCTATGGGTGGTAAGATTAAGGCTAATACTTATTTTCTGTTTATTTTCCACAATGAGCAAGCACCATGTTTATAAAAAGAATATATATAGATAGATGTGCATGTGTGTGTGTGTGTGTGTGTGTGTGCATGTATATTCAAACTGCAGGAGAAATAGATGCTGTAAGGTACGTTAGATCCTTAATCTAAGATGACTGTGTGTGTCCCATCACCCATTTTTTTAAAATCCTCTGCATGCCATGAATTCCCTAAAGAATCTTCTTCTTTCAGATGAGGAAGCAACAAAGGGATTGTAACAACAACAAAATCTCTTTCTAGACAAAGGATCTTTGTTAAACAACCAATCCACCCTTTACTCCCTCACTTTCTGTCATCCCAGAACTCAACAAATGAGGGGGAAGCTAGCAACACAGCCTAACAGTAATACTTTCCTAACAGAATGTGTTCTGCTGTTTTCCTCAAGTTCAACAGATCGAGAATCCAAGGAATATCCTTAGGACTGTTCTGAAAGATGATTTTAAAAATCAGTATTGTTCTTGTCAAGCTAAGATAGCCCTTCCTTAGGAGACCCAAACAGTTCCTTTAGAGTGGTTCAGGTCTCTGAGGCAAATATGTATCTAGGCACTGTGGTGGAGAGTATTTGCCAGTGAGAATATCAATGCCCAGGTACACACACAGTATGTGTTTTGCCGTGAATGTTTTCCCAGTAAACAAGAATGGGGCCATCAAAAGAAAGGAACACTAATTTTAAATCAATTAAATTCAAACAAATATGCTTCCTTTGGGCATAGTGCTTGCCTTTTGGTAAGTACACTAATTTTGTAGACTTGTATCATTTTGAAGCATCTGTGGCATTAAGTTGAAGTCAAACTGGTCCCTAGTATAGTTCCTCCCTAGGCCATGAATCATTGAGGGTGAAATGCAACGGCGCCATTATTGTTCAGCACCTTGCTCTAGTTGATACACATGCAGACTCCATCATTGTTGTATAATAAACCACTCCTATGTCCTGTTCATAGACAGCACAAGGGTTACTCAGGAAATCAAGAGGCACATGTTTCTGTGGGACCCTCTTCCAATTCACATTAGGACCACTAGACAAAAGGCAATGTACCCAGATCAGCTGCTGGCCAGGACATCAGACTGGGCAGGAGAATAGACTCTTCCCTCTGGGTGTTGTCCAAAAGGAGGGACACTTAGCCCAACCTCATCAAAAATATGCCTCTGACCCAGAGTGGCCCCAGTCCCTGGGTTACACGGGAAGGAGGGGTAGCAGGAATTGAGCCCCTGCTAATTCAGCCAAATCAAAAAGCAGGATCAGCTTGTAGCCTCCAGAGAAGGAAACAGTTCATTCCCAAGGAAAGAAAGATCTTTCAGAGATGACAACCATAACACAGCATCTTAACCACACAGATCAGAGTGGTACAAGGATTCCTGCAAATGGCTACTCACCCACCAAGGCATGAGTCACTTAACACCCAGTATTTTGGTTTAGATTGGCTGTCATTGTATTTGTTGTTGTCTGGGGTGAGTTATTAGATGGAAAGCAATTTGGATATTGTCTCTCTTCATGGGATTCTACAGCCAAAAAGAGATTGATGAAAAGCAGGGGTTTAGGGTGAGTAATTCTGACATAGCCTTTCTCTGAGCAATACAAATGATAAGGCTGTTACTTGGGAAAACAGCTGGCCACCAGAGTGATTTCTTTGTCTCTGATGGGGAAGGGAGGGCATAGACACTAAGTAAGTTCCTGACATTGGGGAATGACTGATGATAGGATTATACAGAGCCTTGTTTTCTCATAAGGATTTCTCAGTATTTCCAGAAGCCATGTGTTAATATAGCTTGGGAGACATTAGGCAACTTAGAAGAAGTCCTTGATACTGGTATAGCACTTTAAGTTTTGCCAAACAACTTACACTCATTATCACCACTTATTCTCAAACCTATACTCTATATAGGGGGGGCAAGGACTCTTGATTTATTAATGAAGATCTAAGCTTCAAAGAGATGAATGCCTTGCCTCAGTTTACCCAGACAGGAGTATGATTTCCAATACACCACCATGCCCACTCATGAAGGAGAGGTCAGGAGACTGGATACATGTTAGTTTTTTTTAAGTGACTAATGCATGTGCTCTATCTCAGTTTTCTTTTCTATACAATTTGAGATTGTTCATAACAGTGTAACAAATTCTTGTTTAAAAGTAATAGTTGTAGGACTGAAACCATAACAAATTAGAAGCTACAAATAGTGTTTAAACCTGTTCTGTAATTCCAAGTAAAGGCAAAAACCTAGTAACCACCAACTGAAAGAAAATGCACACATTCACTGTTCAGCTACAGTCTTAATATAAGGAGCTCTGCTATGGTTTCAATCTTTAAGGTCCCCCAAAATCTCATGTGTTAGGCAATGCAGGAATGTTCAAGGTGAAAAGATTAGATTATGAGAGCTGTGGACTAATCAATGGACTAATCAATGGACAAGACTATCAGTGGGGCAGGGCTAGAGGAAGTACATCCACACTGAGAGTGTGGCCTTAGGCTACATCTTGTCACTGGCTCCTCTCTTCCTGGCTGCCATGAGCTAAGAAGCTTTCCTCCAACATGCCCTTGTGCCATGATGTTCTGTCTCACCTCAGGCTCAGAGCAATGGAATTGACCAATCATGGACTGAGACATCTGAAACCATGAACCCAGAGTGAGCTTTTCCTCCTCTAAGTTGTTCTTGTCAGGTATTTTGGTCCTAGTGATGAAAAGCTGACACAGGCTCTAACTTGATTTTAGAAAACCTGATCTCAATCCTAGATTTCTTTTTTCTTCTTTTTTTCTTCATTTTTGTTTGTTGGTTGGTTGGTTGGTTGGTTGGTTTTGGGGTTTTTTTGGTGCTAGGGATTGAACCCAGGCGTGCTTAACCACTGAGCACATCCTCAACCCCTTTTTAAATATTTTATTTAGAAATGAGGTCTCGCTGAGTTGCTTAGAGCCTCACCAAGTTGCTGAAGCTGGCTTTGAACTCGCAATCCTGCGATCCTCCCGCCTCAGCCTCCCAAGACACTGGGATTACAAGCATATACCCCACTCCCAGCTCCATTCTAGATTTCTTGATATTAACGTCTGTAAAACTTAATAAAGATTATTCACAAACAACACTACTAACTTGTATTTATGGGCTGCATTAACAACAACCAAGTGCTTTTATGTACATGCTTTCATTTGATCTTACACATGAAGGTAGGTAGAGATGAGCATTCTTACCACCTGCCACTGGACATCCACAGGGGAGTGAGCACCCTAAGACTCAAAGAGACCAAGGTGGCACCTTGAGCATACATTACACTTGGAGTTGGAAACCTGAGTTAGAATTGCAGGCCACAGGTTGCCACAGCAAGTTTCTGAATCTCCCTAACCTTCAGGAAAAATTAGTGAATTTTCAAGAGACTCCAGTTACTTACCTGCTGTCTCTCAGACCCATATCCACCCTCTCCATTCTGCTGTGTGAAATTGGCAACACGCATTTCCCAGGCTCCCTTGCCTCTGACTTTCTATTGGTCTGTACAAGATAAGAGGGTGGGAGCAGAAAAGACTCTTTTGTCTTGTTCTAACAATGTCTCTGCAGTTGGCTGCCTCCCTTCTATGATTCTGGCTCCTGCAGTGGGCTTCTCTCCAAGGCTCTAGCCCAGCAGCAAGTGGTGTTCCTGGATGATGATAACTTGACTTCCTTCCTTCTGTTCCTTCAAACCTGGAAGCAAGACTTATTCCTGTAGTAACTAGTTTCTAGTCTGGCATCTTCTTTTTAATTGCTCTCCCTGCACCTAATCTTCCCATTTGCAACCCCTTGAAAACATGTGATCAATTTCTTGTATCAATCTTCTGTTTGAAAAATCAAGAATAGGCTTGACTGTCCTAAATGCACCCTGACTGATACACATAAGAATCTAGCACAAGAACAGCTCATAATTAATGTGCAAACATCCAAATGATTAAAAATGGAAAGACCTGCCTGTGTAGCATGCTGAGTAACAAATGCATCATTCACCCTGCCACTGCCGGATGATGCAATCTTTATGTTAGGTGAGGTAGCTAGACGAGAATTGTCTCTAGTCAAAAAATGCTTCCAAATATCAAGAAGTTTAAGATATTTTTAATGAGGCATGTAGCAATTTAATGTGATTTCCAAAACAGAGATGATAAAAATACTGACCTACCTCATAGAGCTGGTTGGAACAACTAATTAGTTCTCATAAAAACACTTCAACCTCTTAAAGTACCTCATAAAAGTTTATTATGAGTAGTAATACTAATAGTTAAACATATAATGATGGGCATCAAATGTGGGCACGCTCCACAAGCTGATGGTGTTTTAAATTCTCTTTACGATCTCACTGTTGTTTAGCAGTTCATATGTTGAAAGCTCTTCACGGCTGTAAATTAGTTAATCCCCACGACACTCACTCCTGAGAGATAGGTCAGTGTTATTTTCTATTACTATGGCAACAAATCTTATGTAAATGCTTCGTGATAGAAGTTGGAGATGAGAAACAAGAAAGGTTAAGTGACTTGTTCAAGACCACACATCAAGTAGGTGGCGGGGTCTACTTGAAAACGCAGAGGAGTCAACCCCAAAGGGTACTAAAGTCTACCTGGTCAACAATGAGAGGATCATTGATATTCATTCACTTAGAAAGTCAGTGAAACAGAAAATATCAATATGGTCTACATCTGGGAGCAAAATATGAACAATTATAATTTACAGGAATATAATTAAATGATCATATTTTGCTAGTCATTCAATGAGGGGCAGTAGCACACAGGGTAGTACAAATTCTGAAGGTGTACTGTTCAAATTCCTACCCCACCAGCCTCAGCTACCTACTTGCTGTGCAAGTTTGAGTTAGTTTCTTCACCTTTCTGAATCTCAGTTTCAGATCCTAAGTAGCGGGGGGAAAAAAAACAATAACAGGATCTACTTCATATGGTTACAGTGAGGTTTTTAATTTAAAGCACTTGGAGCAGGGTCAGGAAGATAATAAGCATTCAGTAATGTCAGCTATTATGAAATAGATCCTATTAGGCAAGATATATTTATTACTTTCCAACAATGTTGTACCAAGTACAGAGATGTTAAAAGCACAATCTCTGCTTTTCAGTAGAATGGGTTTGTGAGATGTATAACTTGCCAAATCATAGAAAGGGTGGGTGGTCCAGGACTGTGGGTGTTGAAACAAGGCCACATGTTTTCAAAGCAACAGATGTGACTTCACACATCTCCAGTAGAGCATGCTCAGTCTGCTCCTTCCTTCACCTGTTCTTGGGTTCCTGTTTCTATTTCATTTTATTCACACTTTTGCAAAGTGGAAGAACACAAGTCACTAAAAGCTTAATGTGTTAGTGTTATGGGTGCGCAGAGGAAAGCAGGGGCATTCCTGGCTCAAGTGTTTAGGCAAGAGGTGGAACTAGAATCTGGCCTTAAAAGATACGTTTGATTAGAAAACCCCAAGGCGGCTGTGAGAGTTGGTGGGGGAGGGTGGGTGGAAGGTATAGATGGGATGTCAGAGTTTGATCAAGGAAGACTGGAAGGATGTCTATTGAACAAACTCTGATCCAGCAACTGTGTTAGGCCATGAAATTGCTTCACAGAGGTCATGTAACTGACAAGTGTCGCAGCCATGGCTCAGATGCGTTCACCTACTCTGAATTTGAAGCCATGGAACAAGACCACTGATGACTTTTTAAGTGAACTTTGGCAACATTACTCTGGGTATAGTATGCCAAGAGGATTGAATAGGCAGCCTGGGAAGGCTAGATCGGGGCGTTGCCACACATGAGAAGTGATGGATGCTGGACCAAGATCGTGATGTATGGGTGGAAGGAAAGGGGTGCATGGGAGAGCCATGCTTCTCAGCACTAGCTGTGGAACAAAATCCCCTGGGTAAAGGGCTAAGACCACCCATGCATAGCTCATTGACCAGCATATACACAATAGGTAGGAGTCAAAGGATGCCATTTAAAGCTTACACTAAAAGGAAAATAGATAGAAAAAGTTCAATAATAACAAGAGACTAAGGACATTTTTATTGTGGCAAAAAAACCCCACATAATATGAAATTTACCATCTTAATCATTTTTAAGTGTGCAATTCAGTAATGTTAACCATTTTTGTTAAACAGATCCCCAGAACCTTTTCATCTTGAAGAACTGAAATTATATTATTCCTCTATCCCTCTTCCCCCCAGCCCCTAGTAAATACTTTTCTACTTTTAACCTCTATGAATCTGACTATTTTAGGTACCGCATATAAGTGAAATCATATAGTATTTGTCTTTTTGTAACTGCTTATTTCACTTGGCATAATGTCCTCAAAGTTCATCCATGTTGTAGAATTTGGCAGGATTTCCTTTCTTTTTTAAGGCTACTGAGCATTATGTTGTATCTGTATCACATTTTGTTTATCCATTCATTCATTGATGGACATTTGGGTTACTTCCATCTCTTGGTTATTGCAAATAATGCTTCTATAAACATTGGCATGCAAATATGTCTTGAGACCCTGCTTTCAATTCTTTTTGTATATATCCTACTACTAATATATAAAGAGTATATGTTGTATATTAGTAATAAGATAGCTGGATCACATAATTCTATATTCAATTTTTTTGAGAAACCACAATGTTATTTTCCATAGCAGTTGTGTCATTTTGCAATCCCACCAACAATACATAAGAGTCCCATATTCCCACCAACACTTGTAATTTTCTGGTTTGTCTTGTTTTCTTAAATTATAGCCACCCTAATGGGTGTGACTAAGGGTATCTTAAAATGGTTTAAGTAAAAAAACAATCTCTAGGGCTGGGGTTGTGGCTCGGTGGTAGAGCACTTGCCTCGCATGCGTGAGGCACTGGGTTCGATCCTCAGCACCACATACAAAATACATAAATAAATAAGGGTTTAAAAAATCTTAAAAAAAAAAAACAATCTCTAAAACAAAAATGTAAATCATCCTAAATATTGCAATAATTTTGAAATCAAAAAGAAAAAAGTATACAGAGAAACACAGCAAATGTAACATAAACATAATAATAATACTATAAAATAAAATAGCAGAGTTAAGGCTAACACATCAGTCTTTCCTCTTATCTATATCCCTCTCCTATGTGAAAACATAACAAAATCTCCAAAATAGTAAAAATGACCTCCCAATGTCATTCAATATATGGCATGACCTTTGTTCAGGTTGATCACTCATAAATATTTATGCCGTTGTCTTTGAGGAAAAAAAGAGCTATATAGAGACTTAACCCATTTGCTAAAAGATTTTCTGTTTGGTTCACAAACAAGACCCAACTACATATTCTGTACCAGAGACACATTTAATATAAAGTAATTCAGAAAACCTAAAAGTAAAGGAAAAGGCAAGAATTTCCCAGGCAAATGAAAGCATAAAAATATTAGGAACTTCAATTCTGTCATCTTCACATATATTCCTGGTAGAAAAGTAAACTGTATTGGATCCAGGTAAAATTCCTAATTTTGGTAATGGTATTGTGTCATGAAAGAAAATTTTCTTATTCTTAGGATGTATGTACTGTAGAACATTGAGAGGTAAAGGGTTCAGAAAAAAAAAACCAGTTATAGAGAATGATGGAATGAATAGTACAAACTGTGAACAATACAATTGGTGTATCAAGAGTATATGTGAGTTATTTGAACCTTCCTTGCAATTTTTCTCTGTTTGAAATTTCATCAAAACAAAAAGTTTTTTTTAAATAATAATGCCCAGAACTAACTTCTCAGAAATTCTAATTTTTTTAGACCTGAAATGCAGCCAAGATCATGGTGGTTGTCAAAACTGTCCAGGTGTTCGACATGCATCCAGGGTTGAGAGCCACTGGACTAGTCCGTCCATGAGACCTGGTTACTGATTGGATATGTGTGATAGCAGAAAGGGAGAGATCCAACAAGACTCCAGTAGGCTGAAAAAGCCCACATATATCCAAAATTGGGGAGGGGAAGACACAAACATTTGGTCTATTGCATTGATGAATGAGAGATTTCAATAAATTTTTGCAAGACAAAAAGTGAATGGGGGCTGGGGTGTGGCTCAGTGGTAGAGTGCTTGCCTAGCATGCGTGAGGCACTGGGTTTGATTCTCAGCACCACATATAAATAAATAAAAAATAAAGGTCCATTGACAACTAAAAATATTTTTTAAAAAAAATGAATGGAAGGTGCTAATAGGTGAAACAGAGAGGTGGTACCACAACCCCAAACATGCGATTCAACATGTTGCCAAGCACATAGACTTTTGAGACTCCAAACTTAGAGCAGCACACGAGATGGAGGGGAAGGCTGACCAGTTGGGCTATGGGGAGGGTTCTTTAAATGTCTACATACAAAACAGTGCATTAAGGAGCACCATATCCCTTCCCTCTCCCTTCTTGCAATAGATGGCCCAGCATTTATCCCCAACAAAAGTTCCAGAGGTCTCTTTAAGGAAATTGAACAAACTACTGATTGGAAGAAGCAAAGACTCTTTTGGAAGCTTTTGCTCAGAAATATGTGGTGCTCATTTTGACATGAAGAGGGGCTCCAGTCTGTTCATCCCAAGGGTAAGTGTGCAATTGATGAACCCCAACCTGTCTGTTTATGGTGTTTAAGAAGACCTTCCTTGCAAGGCGAAGGAAACCACAACAGCTACTTATTCCTTTACTTTTATTTTTTTCAGTTGTCAATGAATCTTTCATTTTATTTATTTATATGTGGTGCTGAGGATTGAACCCAGGGCCTCATACATGCCAGGCAAGCGCTCTACCACTGAGCCACAACTCCAGCTCCCTTATTTCTTTACTTTTAAATATGAATGAGCAATATGAATTCATTAGAACCCAGGGGGAGAAGGAAACAGAAAAAATAATCAAAAGATGTTTGAGAAATCCATGACTCACTTGTGAAGCATTCTAGACTTCAAGCAATCGTTGCAAAGTAAAGGCAGAGAAGACTTTTGGCCTTGCAGTTACAATAGAAGGAAATGCTGTCCTAACATACAGCCTGGCTTTGAAGTAACAATATTCAATGGTTATAAGAGTGCAAATGCTGTTTTTGATTTTCAACCTATAGAAAAAAGTCCTAAGAGTTCATTCATTATGGTTTTGGGACAGATGGAAATGTTAACTGTCTTGAAAAAGAAAAGGTTAAGAGTTGGCTAGAGTGTAATATAAGTGAGTTAAGTCCTTGTCTTTCACGTCTGAGAGTCAACATACATATGTTGTCTAAAGTTTTTTAAAAACTCAGGAGATGCAAGTACATTATTTAGAGGTTTGGAGATAATCATTAGAAGGCACAAAAAAGGTTGCCTGGAGAAAGGAACTGGGGTGAGAAAGGGGGGGTTGAAAAAGTGATGCTTTTTATCATTAATTCTTCTGTTTTATGCTATTTTATTTTTACCATATGAATATATTTTTCTAATAAACATAAGATTTTTAAATGACAAAATACCAAGGACACAGTAGATTCTCAATTATTATTATTATTGGCAATTACTATTTCCAGTGTATTATTATTTTCTGGGTGAATCAGTATCTTATATTGCCTTGGGGACCTTATTTAAGGATAAATCATGGTCATACACTATAATATTTATAGATTCTATAGTTAATCCATGTATTCTTAGGTTAATGAAGGGGTTTGGGAAAGAAAGAAGGGAAAAGGAAAGAATAGAGAAGTCAAATAGAAGAGTTGTTGAGAGTCAAGTTGTGGAGGTCAGAATCAGAGTAGGGTCTTTGGAGACGAGATTCCCAACAGGAGGTGGAGTGTTGGGAGCAGCCAGAGAGCCCAGAGACACTGTTTGAAGCATACAGCAATATACTCTCAAAATGATGCAAGTCACAGGCTCTGCTCCAGTGCCCTTGGTTCCTTGTCCAACAGGCACTCTCCAGCTCCATCCTCCCCAACACACAGGGTCTGCCTCTGCACACTCTGCCGTCATATAAAAGGCCGTCCCCAATGCCATCACCTTAAAGCCCTTCCCAGAGATCTCAGCCCTCCCCAATCTCCCCTTAGTGTACTTCCATGGGGCTCCATCTTGTCACACTTGGTGACAGTTGATACCATAGGCTTTACTAATAATTTGGAAGTCTTAATCCCTCTCCCCAGCTAGATCGTAGGGGTCTTCATTGGTTTTTTTCAAGGAAGAAACCCTGACAGCATTCTTTTGTCTGTCCTAGAGAATTTACTAAGCTTCAAATAAGCAATTACATTTCCAGTTGCTGCAGAAAGTAGCGGCTAAAGTTCTCATTTTAACTGCAACAACTTTATTTCCCTACCTTAGATCAAACTGTAATGAGAGAACCTAACACACTTCATTTGTGTGGTTTGTAACTTGGTGGTGGCTTTTGGGAGCCCAGACCAGTCACTTTTTATTCTCTGGGACAGGCAGCCTGGAGTGATAAGAATTGGAAAACCAAAGTAGAGGCAAAGCATCCTAGCTGCCTTTTGTTCCAGGAGCTACTACCCCTGGAAAGAACAGAATCATCTATACAGCAAGCGTGAGTTCATAACTCAGGTCAAAGCAGGGCACGATGTATGACTTGGCCTTTGTTGCTAAGAGAAAGAAGCTCCAGTGTAGACATGGGCAGACCTGATGTCACTGAGAGGGGACGGCAGTTCGCCAAGCATCCACTGCCCCTGCTTCCACCCATCCTCCTCCCACAACATCCTTACAGATCAAATATGAGTTCTTCCAATTATTTTTGTGTCTATGTCAAGGTCATTTTCTTTTACTCATTTTAGCAGACTTCTTTCAAGTTCAGGTCAAGGCCTCCACTCTCAAAGGAAGCATGTCAACATTTCCTCCTCCTGTTGCCCCTCATATTGTGGCAACCGCTAACAACACTATCTGGAGAGCCCCAGGCAGCCAACATGCTCAGACAAGCCGAACAGAAAACTCTACTGTGTGCAGGAGGATGGAGGTTTTGGCGTGCCCTGTGGCCCTGCAAGCAACAACGGTTTTCCAAGGAAGATATATTTACCTTCAAAGCTTTGTTCCCACAAGTGTTCAGAAATACAGACTCAAACACACTCCTGACTTAACTGCCTTTTCCCCCTTGTTCACGAAAGCATTCACAAAGGACAGGACACTCCTGATGTATCCAAGTGAGAATAAATCTATCACTCACTTTTCTTCCAGCTTCTTTCAATTTGACAGTAAAGTCTGAATCAAAGGAAACACTTCCACAGCAATAATGAAGAAACCAGAAGTCAAGTAGGAGAGAATGATCAAATCATACGCTTTCACCATTCCTTCTGTGGCTGAACTCTTTTCCCCGGGGCACCCTCGTAATTGTGCTATGGCACCATTTATTATTTACAATTGCCTTATTTTCTTCTGAGATCAGGCTTTGTTTAAAAGTCCATTCAAGACTAGACATACTTCAACTAAGGGTCACTTGAAGTTTCCATGTAATCGGCTACATGTCAAATGTCATTATGTTACAAGCCCCCAAACCACACATAAAAGAAATATATTCACCTAAATTCAAAAAAGCTGCAATATCTCTTAACAGAACCTTAATATCTACAAGGACGTGTCAAAGAAACGACAGTCACACAGTTTACTCTGCTGTCTGGTATGTGACACTCGTCTCTGGCACGCGAATATTTATGTACACTTTGTGGGAGTCTTGCTAATTGTAATTATGATTGCTTACTACAGTTTCCAAGGTAACAGTTGTCACTTCGATGCTTCACTGCCAACTCAATTTCCATTCTCCTGCTGATATAACAAATATTATGTGACATTTTAACTGAAAATATCTGTAAATGGGCGTCTGAGTGTGGTGTGTTTCTTTAAAAGGGAAGGAAAACAATTATTAGCATTTCATTATTCATCTCGGTGGCACGTTTGATCAGTAATTACTCCAATTTTATATTTGGAAAAGAATGCCCCAGGGTCCCGTGAGGTCTTGGATTTGGAGGTTCTAGGTTCTGATTCAGCCTTTCCTGGTGACCCCCGTGACTTTGGCTCAGCAGTAAAGAGCTTATCCCAAAACTGTCCCACAGCAAAGGGGGCCCCGCCTCACCCTCCATTAGCATTGCTGCCCCACCCCTTTTCTTCCCATTGGACTCATCTTTCTTATAGAGTTGGGCCCAAGACAGAACAGATGCCCACAGACGTAGCAGGGGTTCTCCACTATGGCTACCTTTTGTGACACTCTCTCCTCTCAAAATAATAGACTCGTTCAAGAGAGCAAGTCAAAAATACCAAATCTATTCTGGTGAGAACTGGAATGAAAACCTTTCCCTCAGCCCCACGGTGTCACTTGCAGTCAGGGATCCTGCAGGGACCCCACTTTCAGCCACTCCAAGGTCACTTCCTGCCTTGACAGGAGAGATGCATTAGCACAGGCAATGCACGCATGCACTATTTCTCTTTTTAATGTGAGTGCACATAGTGCCTAGTGCTCAGGCGGCTCTGGGTAGGGCCTGACGCCCAAGCTTCAGTTCTTGCTAACCTTTGTCTTGTTTCCAGTGTCTCCACTGGAATTTTTCAACCCTGCCCACTTTCAGGCTGAATTCCTAACACACTGCCTGGCTTAAGATCCTATTAGATGAATTAACCAGCCCAGATGCAGAGCAGCTGCCTGTCTCTGGCAATTGTGTGTGTTCTGACTTCTGGTCCCCAACCTGTTTCCATGGCCACCTGCCATCTCAAGCTATGCCCTCTCCCTATTCAGTTCTTTTTGCTTTGTTTCACCTTTAATCTCCTGGAAGTCAGAAGTCATGACTCTTACCTGTTCTCTATCTTCCCATAAAATATGCTAATCTTTGAATAATTAATTGATCAATATCCAGTATTAATATGCCAATAAACATCCAATGTGGATGTATGAAACAGTTCAAAGAATGAACTGAGTTTGAGCATTTTTTTTTGGGGTACTGGAGATTGAACTCAGGGGTACTTGACCACTGAGCCACATCTCCAGCCCTATTTTGTGTTTTATGTAGAGACAGGGTCTCACTGAGTTGCTTAGCACCTCGCCATTGCTGAAGCTGGCTTTGAACTCGCAGTTCTCCTGTCTCAGCCTCCCAAAGTACTGGGATTACAAGCATGAGCCACTGCACCTGGCTTTGAGCATCTTTAACTCTACAAAACTCCCCTCACACCTCCACAACAAAATGTACATTATGAAATAGTGCTTAAAGCAATGATTTACAACTACAGAAGAGCAGGAAATCTTCTGTGGAGTTGATTAAAAATATAGATTATACAAATTCTGAACTTGTTCTGTGAACATATTAAAAATTCTTGTTGGTTTTATTAGGTGTGATGCTATCAGTGTGGTTATGTTTGTAAAAGACTCCTTTATCATTTCACAGTGCAGACTGAAAGATTCATTTAAATGACGATATCTGGGGAGAATGAGCAATGGTACTGGTGACACAAACTCAGATGAGTTGAAACTCAACAGTGGGACATAGGAGTTAATTGTGCCACATTCTCGACTTTTCTGTTTGAAACTTTTCATGATAAAAAGTATTTAAAATATATAAATATAGTAAAATGGTGATTATTGCTCAATCTAGGTGAGATTATTTCATCTCCTAAAGGTGAGAAACTATTTCCATGTTTGTTTGTTGGAAAATTATAAATGAATGATGATTTAAAAAGTGTTTCAAACATAGATTCCTAATCCCTAATTCCTCTTGTCATTTCTGGAGCCAAATTGTTATAAGTGAGGTATAGGCAGGTATAGTTTTCAAACGTCAAAAATTAGGATTAATTCTTATTCTTTATTAGTTTTTGATACTCAAATTACTTAAAAGCAATACAACTATATTTCTTACAAAATATTTTATGTTTTTAATATTTCCCTAACTTGGACCTTTACCTCACTCATTCATACTCTGAAAATACAAAGCTAAAAGGATTTATTTTGTATTACATGTTCATTCTTCCTTGGGATGATATTTCACAATCCACTTTTTATATAATGCTACCATCTTGATTGTTCTATTATATTAAATGAAGAGTTTATGGAAATCCACTGAGGTGATTGGCTTCAAGAAAGGATATTTTCTGAACACATCAGTAGGATGATTTCATAATGTATTATTCTAAATATAAATATTTTCCTGTAGCAGAGAAAAATGGTAATTACCTATTTAATCTTGGTAGTGTCTTGTGTTATTTTCCTATTGTCACAACAAATTACCACAACTTAATGGTTTAAAACAATGAAAATGTATTATCTTCTAGTTTTGGAAGTCAAAAGTCCAAAATAGCTTTTATGGGGCTAACAGTAAGGTGTCTGCAATGCTGATTTCCTCCAAGAAGCTCCTCCTTTCTAGTGTCTAGAGACTGTCCATATTCCTTTGTTTGTGGCCGCATCACTCTGATCCCTACTTCCATAGTCACGTCTCTTATCCTGGCCTCCTGCCTCCCTAGTATAAAGACCCTTGTGATTACACTGGCTCATCCTCACAATCCAGAATAAAATCTCTACCTCAAGATGCTTAACTTAATCACAAACACAAAGTCACTTTTGCCACTTAAGGTAACATACTCACAGGTTCCAGGGATTAGGATATGGACATGTCTACCATAATACTCCTATTATTTTTTCCCTCTGAATTCAGTGTATCAGACAGTTATTGCTGCAATAATGTTGTATAGTACACCTACTTCAAACATATGGCAGCAGCATCTATTTTTCTCACTTGTGGATTTCAGGCTGGCCAGGGTGTCTCTGCTCCAGGCTGAGAGTTAGGTGACTGGGGTTCAAGATTAAGATTAGGCTTGTGTCTGTTCCACATGTTTCAATCTGGGGTTTAGGCTGCAGTGGCAGTGAATATCTTTGACATGCTCTTTTCTGTACAGTCGTAAGCATACTGGAGGACAAGCTAAGCCTCATGTACTAATTTAAAGCCTCTGGTTGCATTTCATCCACTCACATTCTGTTGACCAAGTCATATGGTCAAACCAAAAGTTAGTGAAGCAGGGAAGTTTATTTCATCCCAAGGGAGAGAGGAAATAGAGTGAATATTTGCTGAACAAGAATTCAATTTCCTGTTCATTAGGTGTAATATTAGCCAGCTTAAAACTTCTCAGTGATTATATACCTTCCAAATATTTTCAGGTTTGACAGGTCACTGAAATAATTTTCAGGCTTGACAGGACATAACCTCTCTGTTTTGGGGTTTTTTTTATTTGTTCTAATCAGTTATACATGACAGCAGAATGTATTTCAATTCATTGTACACAAATGGAGCACATCTTTTCATTTCTCTGGTTGTACACAAAATAGAGTTGCACCATATGTGTAGTCATACATGTACCTAGGGTAATGATGTCCATCTCATTCCACCATCTTTAGGTCATAACCTCTTACTGTGACTTCTTCTTCTTCTTCTTCTTTTTTTATTTTTTTGGTACCAGGGATTGAACTCAGGGGTACTTAACCACTGAACCACACCCCCAGCCCTATTTTGTGTTTATGTAGAGATAGGGTCTCACTGAGTTGCTTAGCACCTCGCCCTTGCTGAGGCTGGTTTTGAACTCACGATTCTCCAGTCTCAGCCTCCCAAAGTGCTGGGATTGCAGCTGTGCGCCACTGTGCCCAGCTTACTGTGACTTTTTTAAAAGCAACGTTCCTTACATTGTCTCCAGAAATCATATCTAGGACATGACTAAAAATCAGGAAAAAGGTAAGAAAGACAACTGAGCATCATCAAAATAGATAAACTGAGGTATATGGACAACTTACATAAAAGAACTTTTTTTCTGGTCATTGAACTCAGGTATACTCGACCACTGAGCCATATCCCCAGACCTATTTTGTGTTTTATGTAGAGACAGGGTCTCACTGAGTTGCTTAGCACCTCGCCCTTGCTTAGGCTGGCTTTGAACTCATGATTCTCCTGTCTCAGCTTCCCAAAGTGCTGGGATTACAGGTGTGCACCACTGTGCTCAGCTAAGAGCACTCTTTCCATGTACAACTATACACTATTCTTACTATACAACATTCTTCTAACAATGTTGATTATAACATACCTAGGTGCACAATAAAATAACAGAGAGATAGAGAGAGAAATCACAAAAACAATAAAGCTAATAGATATGATTAACAAGGAAAACATAACAGATTGAATTTTTAAAAAGGAAAAAGCACAAAAAATTGCAATTATTTGATGTAGGGATAAAGAGCCATTCCTGGCGCTGGGGTTGTGGCTCAGTGGTAGGGCACTTGCCTAGTACGTGTGAGGCTCTGGGTTAGATCCTCAGCACCACATAAAAATAAATAAGTAAAAATAATAGCAGATGGAATAAAAAAAATTTTAAAAAGAATCACTCCCGCATAGCTCAGTAAGTCATTTAAGAGTACTTGAGTTAGATGGTAAGATCTCCAAGGGAAGGGATCTTGCACATCTTGTTCACCATCATTTTTTCATCTTCTAGCACAGTGCTTTGCACAGTATGTGTTCACTAAATATTTGTGAAATTAATGTCAAAATTTTAATTTGTTTTTTTATATTCAATTTAAGATGGCATAGAAGAACTTTGTGTGCAAGTATCTGAACATACATACGCTAGGCTAGGAATTGGGTAAATATTTATAGAAAGACTACAGAGGTGTCATATGAAACCCAAAGGCAAAAAAGCAGGTGGGAAACCGGAGTCAACCCTCTGCCCATGTTTCACCTCTGCTGCACTGTGCATGTCTACTTCACTCTCTCCAAAGATTAGCTTTCTCCCAGGAAACAAGGAAGGTGAAAATGCAAATCCCACATCTCCACAAGTTCACTATTTCAGGACTAGACATATGCAGACATGGAGAGCACGGGGAACAAGAATGGATGTCTCCTATTGGCCTCCAAAATTGGCATTTGAAGCGAATTGTGTATAAGAAGGAAAAACCCTTGTCCACTATTTACCCTTACAACACTTCCAGTTTCTTCCTCTTCCCATCCCGTCAGCACCCAGTATCATTGCCAGGAAGAAAGAGTCTGCCATTACTCCCTTCCCCCTCTTTGATCCTATCTGACTTCTGGCTTGTGTACATTGGGATTCTTACAACACTCTTGCCAGAAGCATTGACGGGACCTCCATCAGGGATGCATTTGAACATTGCACAAAGAACCTTAATAAAGGGAAATCAAGGAGGCTAAAATTCAACCCAGCCTCTGCAAAGGGTTAGAAGAAGGCATGTCTTTTGTAATTCAGGTCTGCCCAAAGAAGCAGTTTTCTTGCAATTTGCACAAAAGCATTATTTATACTAGCGTGGCCCAGAGCACTGCCAGATCCAAGCTTTGCTAGACATTTTGAGGTCAGTGCTATCACTTGCATCCTCCCCTCATGTCCAGCATCAATTGATCTGACAAATAATGAAATAACATGAAACCCACATATCAACCAGGGTAAATCTGACCAGTTTCCTCTAAGACAATGAAAGAGTGCAGGTAGTGTGTGCTATAAAAGGAAATTCAGGACAGCAGAAGACTGTAATAAAAGACTGAAAAAGATATGTTATTCATGACCTAATCTCAGAATGGCATCCTCAGTTTGATTGATACCATCATTAACACAAAATACTTATTACACCAGTTCAATCAAATCTCTTGGTCTATGAACTAAAAGTTTAGTTTTCCCTGGGTATAATTACTCCATTCTACCTCCCTAAGTACAGGCTAATCTGAGACAAAGTTCTCTTATTGCAACTCATTGGCTAAGACCTCAAAAAGAAAAACTGCTAAAAGATTTTAAAGAGAGATTAATTCAAACTTTGAGAAGGGAGAGATCATTCGCAATCTCAATGGGTTTAGATGGTTGGGTCTTTTTGAAATCAACATATAACATCATGAGGATGAGGATGAGGAGAATAAATCTTTTTTCTAAAAATGCCTTTTTAGCACAAACTGAGCGACCACTTCATGAACAATTGGGCACCCAAATTATTAGTAATATTTCAAAAGAGTAAATGAAGCAAAAGAGATCATGAAAAGCAGGAAATATATGGATGCAATTTTGAGCCTAAATGAACATGCAGTGCCATATACAAAATAATCAGTGAGATGTGAAAACTGATGTGGTTCCCTGTGATTTGAATCAACAGGGTGTGAAGGACTCTTATTATTCAAAGAAAACCTTGGTGCCAGCTCTTCCTCATCCAGAGCCACATATCCAGGGTCCTAGCTTTAGAGGTTGAGATGCAAAGATTGAGCTGCCTCCCATCAGAAGGTTGGAAAGCAGTTTGGGGGGGCCAATATCTTCTGGAAAAGTTTCTTCCCTAATTTTAAAAGTCTCTTGCAATATAGGACCTCTGACTCAGAGAAGAGAGGTGACCTATATTTTCAGACCAAGCCCAGTGAAATCGATGTGCTATAATGCATAGGGCAGCTACATAGACATTCTTTCCCAAAACCAACTGGAGGCAAGAAAGAGCAGTGCTCTTCCTATCCCCAAAAAAGAACCAAGGACGATTTTGTCAGGGCCCCAAGGTACCCCAAAGACATGAAGATCTGAAACTTTTCCAGAAGTTTCCAAACTTTGTTCAGTCAAGTCCCAGATAACAAGAGGTTGCAGAAGAAGAATAGGGCAGCCTCGTGTGAGATAACAAAAGCAATTTCAAGAAATTGTTTAAGGCTTATTTCAAGATCACCTTAAAATTAACAGGAGAAAATTTGACCAAACTCTGTACTGTGGCAGGATTGTATGTTGGAATCTGAATCTGTGTGTAGGTTCTATATTCCCCCTTACTTTCTCTACAATCCTCAAGGCCATTTTTCCCCTTCTAGCCAAAAGGAAAAGGGAAAAACCTTCGAGGATGGCACTACCTGAGAATGGGACCAAGAAAAGCCTATGCAGAAAGGCTTTCCACTGAAAGAGGAGACAGAAGAAGTGTAGGAAGGGAAGGTAGTGTGCAGAGGATACATGTAAATTGGAAAAGAAGGAAGACTCACAGACATCCACCAAATGTGGAAGATAGAAAGGACTTTTCTGCTTGAAGGTCAAAGAGAGTAGTGGAAAAGTAATCCAGTGGCAACCCAGTAACTGAAGACAATCATTCAAGAACAGTTGAAGTCAAGAAGAGAAAACTTGCCCCTTGACCAATGTGGCAGCAAAACAGATTCATTTTGAAAGTTTCCTCTGAGCCCAAGTAGAGGTAGACACATTGCCCCTATTCCAGTTAAGCCCATATAGGAGAATGCACTGGTGATCGTTGCACTATAGAAATGGCCAAATGAGCCAGTATAAAAATACACACTTAGATAATTGACTGACTGAGGAATTAAAGTTAACCCAGTTATTCTTGCTTTACAGTTCAAAGATCCCATAGAGATAAAAGAATTTGCCCTATAATTGTGTTTTATTTACTATATTTATAATGAAGAAGTCCTGTGCTGATTTCCAAAATATAATGTTGGGGAGGACACAGGAAGAATGGAGGAACTTTGATCACAGGGGTGGGAGGCCGGAGGGGGGCATGGGGACAGTAAAGATGGTGGAATATGATGGACATCACAGCCCTAGCTTTATGTATAACTGCATGTATGTTGTGATTCTACATCACATACAACCAGAGAAATGAAAAGTTGTGCTCCATCTCTGTACACTGCTATCATGTATACCTAGGTAGAATAAATAAATAAATAAAATTAATTTAAAATATATTTAAATGATATTTATGTCCTTCTACTGGATGGAGAGACTCCCAGCTGGACAATGATTTTTTTTAACTGAGCCTGCTATTGACCGAGGGGCGGGGGCCCATGTGAACACAAGTACAAACAGTGTCAAATCTGTGACGAACAATACTTCGAGAGCAGTAAAATGCATCCAAACCATTGCACAATGTGAACAGAACAGTAGACATTGTGTTCACCCAGGACTCCTTGATGCAAAGCATCTGCCCCTTGATCTTCTCACTATGTTCAGTGAGCTGGTGAAATTACAGCAGCTTTCTTGCACCAGCTGTATCACAGGAGTGATTTGACCAGCTCTTAGTCAGAAGACATAACTATTGAAATTTTACCAACAGTTGCACAAAAATGCCCTGAACCTCCTCCTGGGAGGCATTGACATAGCTCATAAAACTGGAAAGTCTGCAGCTAGATATATCCAGATATTTATGAGCTTAGGTTCTTGAAATATTAAGAGATTGCCTGGACACTAAAACAGATGTGCTATATACTAGATGTCTATCACTCATCTGGATTCTCCACAGTAGAAGAACTCTTAAAAGAGACTCACTCATTAACAGTGCGCTAGATAGAAGTGATATTTATTTTTTTCTATAATTTGTGATTTAAACGTTTTTTGGGTTGAAACAGATATGGACCCACCACACAATAAAAAAAAAGTCATATGAATTTCTGACACAAAAAAATAAGAAGTTTCTTCCCTAAAGAGGACAAGTTTGGAATACAGCCCCAGATTTCTAAAGATATCAAGTCAATGTCCACACTATTAAGGACACTTAATGGGGAAAGTTAAGAAGTCCATAGACAGAGGAGTCTAGAAGGTATTAACGGCTCAGCTTTCATGACTGTTCGTGCCAGAAAAGGTAGTTCCAATAATTAAGTCTTTGCAATAGACATAGTTATAGAGGTATAGTCACATAGCACTTGAGCAAAATGCAGAATTGTGAACAATACACATGGCCTGGAAATATATCTGAATGAACTGTTAGAAAAGAGATGCAATCTGGAATCTGCACCATCTAAATATGCTAAAAATAAAATATTCATTAGCAGACAGAGTATTTCAACTGAATTTGTTTTAAAAGATGGCAATGTTAGGTTCATCTCCAAATCCTTAATCACTTAATTGTTAGACTATCTTCACCTGTATTATCTGTGGATATGGTGTTGTGGCTAAGACAATCCAGTCAAAAATATCACAACAAATCTTCCTTTTCTTACCCCTACCAGCCTCAACCTCAGCTTCCCTCTCCAGATTCAAAATGAGTCCTGCTAATCCTCTGCAATCATATGTCTTCAGATATCACCCCTGCCTACCCTTCCCCAACTAGGATTTACCTCACTGCATCAGTTATTTATGTCGTAATCAAACCCTATCTCTCAATTGAAACTTTAAAAAATAATGCAGGGAAAATTATTTTGAAATGAAATGAAAACTTCAGTAATTTGATTTATAGGAAATGAAGAACAAAGTGTCACAATCCAAGTGCTTTTAAATAAGTCATAATTAATTACACATGCATCTATGTTTGGATGCTCAATTTATGACTAATTATGCAGAAAATGTAATTGCATAGTGAAGTATTCAATTGCAACTTCTCTTGTTCTTATTTATACCAAGCAGGGGTTGGTTGTGGGATTGTTGCTGTTGTTGTTAATGGTATGTGCTATGTACAACTGTTGAAATTGTTGCACTGTTGTCAAGATACAATTGATCACATGATCTCTCTGAAAATATAACTGTTCCTGTTGATAAAATTGCAAAAAGACCTGAAATTGTATCCTAATTTATCCTATTTTTTCAAAAAACTTGTATACATTTCTACATTCTTTTGTCCTCTATTGGAATACACTTGCTAAGAAATCACATTAGGCACATCCTGCCAGCTTCCTTCTCCTATATATTTGCAATATAGACTTTTTATTTTCTTAGAAGAGTCATAAAGCTCAAAGGAATCATGAATGACCATCACATTTATGTCATCCTAGACAGGCTTCTTTTTAATGACACTAAAGGGAATTTGTAACCTTTTCTCCATCTTAAGAAGCCTAATAAAGTGAATATCAAGGAAGCAAAGGAAATAAAACCAAATTTAAAACTTCCTCTGAATAAGTCATGGGAATAGTAGCATTTGTGAATATTTCCTCACTGAAGGAAAAAAAAAAAGTGAGACGAACAAGATGGCTAAAATTTCCAAAGCTCTTATACTTATTAAGATAACAACTATTTTATTATGTTTTCCAGAAATTTCTAAGGATTCTTTATTACATACAGTTACCTTTTTCTGCAGAGGCCAAACAAATCCCAGAGTCCCTTGTGGCCCAGTCTCAAAAAGGTATCACCTATAACAGATACGGTCCAGCCACCAAAATAACTAATTCTAGCCTTTTTGCATGAACAGCCAATAGGCAATATTACCTGCAAACAGTCCTTGTCTTCCAGGTTCAAGAACAGCTGTGCTTCCCCAGCCCCCCCGCAAGTCAGGCCACCCATGAAGCTGGTGCATGCGAGGGCTACAGTCTGAAATCTCTGTCAGTCTACAGTTGCAAGAGTTGTTGTGAGGTCTCCGTGCCTTCTCCTACCCTGTCATGCTTTAGATGGTAGAGTCATAAGCTCAAAGCAGCTGGGGCCACCTAGTCATGACATGGAAGTTACCTGCACTGGGGATTCACTAGGACCTTACACCAGACTTTATGCAAGAAATGAATTTTTGTTATAGGAAGCCACAGAAATTTGGGAGTTGTTTGCTACTTACAAACAGCAGAGGCTACAATTAGCCTTAGAATGAATCCAGTTCTACCTCTCTGCAGCACTTCCTGCAATCTCCATCCACTCTCTCTCTACTCCTCTCTAAATTCTCCCCCAGCCTCCCTGTTCCAGAGCCTCCTCCTCTCTCAACCAGCAATCAAAACTCCAGATTGTTTTTTCTTCCCTTGTCCTCCCTGCTCTGTAATCCTGTCTGTCTCACAAAAACCCAAGAGCTGGGTTGACAAAAGTCAAACTCTTGATGGCTGAGGATAAGAATGAACCAAGCTTTCTGGGGTTTGGGGAGGGTTCTATGATAAACAAAACAGGGTGGAAGAAATGGAAACACTCGCTTGCTGAAAATGTTTTCCCCATCATATTTGGTTTTCGTCCCCAAATAAGTAAATACATGTGTTAAAATTCATACCCTAGTGACTTATTCTTCCCTGCCTGGCCTGGGAAGAAGTTAGTTGAAGTTACTAATGTACACACATTTTACTTTTTGAGCACTCGTGTTCTTATTCCTTGACCTCCGTTTTCCAGTCCATTGGTGGCACTGACCTTAGCCATTGTCCATGTGAATATGCCCCCTGGAGTTGTACAGTGTTCAACTTGCAGGACCACTGTGAGTACTACCTCCATGGCACTAGTAATATAGTATTAAAAAGTTGGAGAAGAAGCACAATTCACCTAATAGAGTTAACATTAACAAGTATGCAACGTTTAGGTAAGACTTTTAGTGAATTTTTCAACACTATCAAGAAAATCCACAAATATCAGTACCCCATATTAGTAGGTGAAGAGGTTACAAAAGGATGCGAGACCTGGTCTCAAACCTCAAGAAAATCCCTCTACATAGGGAGATAGGATGCATTTAGGAAAAGACAAATACCAGTAGAAGATTACATTTAACACAGGCAAAATAAATGGAATTCATAATAACATGTTATGATGAAAGTGGGTTGAATTTATCAAGGAATCAGTGGAAGAGGTGAGCATTGAGCTCTCCAACAGATGTGTACAAATCTGAAAAGAAGGAAAGAAAGTGGAAACCATCTTTACATCTCACCAAGAGCTGCAGTGTTTGCTGACAGGACTATAAAAAAAGATCATTTGTCACTGTGTGGGACTAAATCATTTCCAAAGCCACCCAGAACAAACTGGAAGAGATGTCGCTCTTGTATTTCACAGGAACGCTTGGTAATTACGACTTCACACCTCAGAAAGAGCACTCTTCTCTCTCCCTAATCAAAAGCATCTAATCAACACTCATGTAAGTGAGAGTGTAAAAAGTATACTATGCAGACAGGACCCCTGCCCTCTAGGGGATGACAGTCTATAATGGCAAGCCTGGCTCTCCAAGCACTGAGACATAATTAACACAGCTAAGGATGAAGAAAGCATTTTCTGCAAGGCTTGCTGCCATCAGACAGAACAATTTGTAGTCATCACTGATCTGAGCTGAATTCAAATTGGTGACCCAAAGGCTCCACTGTCTGGGTGTTATTTTCAATCTCCTTAGCTATCCAATCTCTAGAAGTTTCATTTTTCATTCTTACTGTGCAGTCATCATCAACTACCAAAGGGAAAGACTGCGATCCAGACACACTAAAAATAGTATTCTTGCCTTCTGAAAGCCAGGCTCAGATTTATGACAGTTTTAAAATTTGGTTCTTCGTCTTAAAAGTTCAACATTCTATAAGAACAGTGCAAAGTAATACCTACCTGGTCTTTAGAGCATGAAACACCATAACTTGATGCAGGGAGAGATCAGGCCTCAATGTAATCCATTTACATTAGGGAGCGAGCATTTTCCTTTGCTTGACAGGTTGACGTGGCTTCATGCGCTTTCCACTTAATCAGCAGAATCATTAAAGCACTGAGGGTTTTGATGGTGTCGATAAAAAACATCTATTTCTGTAGAACCTATCACTATAAATAATTTAACAAATAGAGGCCCCCCCAAGACCATATAAAAAGGAAGAATTATTCTTTTGTACTTAAATCATAGACCACTCTGAAGTTGAGCTGAAGGGAGTTCAGGTTTAAAACCAGGGCAGAATGATGTCCAACAATAAATTCTAAAGATAAAATGAAAAACAGTTACAGAAAAGTATAGTCCAATTTCTGTTTTAAATATATATGTGTGTGTTTGTGTTTATATTTCTATTCTGGGAGAATTACATCAACATAAATAGTGGACATCATGAATCAGAGTGGTGACTTGTGGTAGAGAGAACTTTCACATTCTCTGTTTTTATACAATAATCTTGGAAAATACAATAAGCTTAGAAAAATTAAAGTTATTTCCATTTATATGCTAATATATAGCACATGTAGTCATATATTAGCACATATAGACTGTAGGTAGTAACATAAATTTATACCAGAGAAAATCAAGCTGTGTTTCAAATTCCTTCTGTCTGAGGATATCAAGACTTGGCTGTCAGGGAGGGAGTGGCATTGCCCTGGGAACCTACACTTCACTCTAGAAGTCAGAGGCAACTAAGACTGAGGCTAAGAGGGAACTAGTGATAGCATGTGTCCCCAGATGGCTGACCAGCAGTCCACATGACAGCATTCAAGGGAGAGCTGATACAGTTGCAGCAGTCTTGGGACAATAGTATGCACTGGTTCTTAGGTGCTTTGCAGCATCTGGGTTTGGGAATAAGCAGACAGTTCATCTGGTTGAAGCCAGACCTCAGCCAGCTGGGGAGAGAGGGCAGATGACGGTTTGCAAGTCCAGCCCAGGGCAAAAAGTTGATCTTGGGTAAGTCTGGTTTCAACAGGGAATTATAACAACCAGGAGCCAGAGAAGAATGGTAGCCAGGTTTAGGGATAGGTTGGGGTAAGTAAAGAAGCTTCAGTTAAGTGGGCACACCTCACACCAAGTTCCACGAGGTCATGCTAGATTCCACATGATGGTATTGGTGGAAAGATGTAGCCTTGTTTAGACCCAGGCCTGGCTCTCCTGGGCTCAGAAATCAGGCTACAGACCAAAAGGTCTTAGTATCAAAATTAAAGCAACACTAGATAGGCAAAATCAATACCAGTAGGTGAGACCTTTCTCACCAAAATTAAGGCGTTTTCCTCTAATTCTCATAAGTCAAAGTGTAGATGGGATAAAGTCTGGTTCCAAGAGTAGGTTTTCTGGAAACTTATAGAACATCCTGTTGTCAAGGCCAGGATTGCCTGTTTGGTACCCACAAGACTTTGAGGTCCTGAGTTTACTTGAGGACAAAGAGAAGCCTGTTTCAGAGAATCTTCAAAGATTTTACCTATGCCTTGTGTCCATCTGGAAAGCAAGGGAATTAGCATGCACAAATAACCTCACAAATAACGTAATAACATTCAGAATAAGGATTCTAAATGATGAAGGAACAGCCCTTCCTCATCTAGTGGCTGGGATCTTTCCCTTTCCCTTGCTCTTATTTGCCCAGGACAGCCATTAATTCCCCTTTTCCCCCTAAAAGCTCTCAGCATCTTGAGACATTCAACTGAATGAGCTAGCATTATAGTCTCCACTTTTTCCAGAATCAAGAGATCAAATTCAATTCACATCTGAATCAAGAGATCAAAAAATATAGCTCCCATATATAAGTGAGAGAGGGGAGAAAACAGAATATTCTAAGACTACAAGCTCTCAAGGAATTGCCACTAGGCAGTATTTCCTGGGCAGGGAGATGCTGGAGAGCAGAGGAAGAGCCTCGGCAGGGCTCCAGGATCACTGCTCCCAAATGAAGGAGTTCGCAATAGCCCCAAAGTCCAATTGAAATGATCACCCACACACCCTTGTTTTATCCAAAGTCTCTTGAAGTCAAAATGTTAAATTTGTTTCGGGATGCTCTGATTTGCAAACCATGCTTCTTTGGCATGTGGTATTTCATCGGCAAAAATAGAAGAATGGCATTTCCTCCTCCCAATTCACAAGGGAAAACATCCCAGTAAATTGCCAGAATTTTCTGTTTCAAGATATTTCTCTCCTAAACGTTTCTTAGATTTGTGATACCTGCTACCAGTGGAGGTGGATCCATGACAGACTGTCTAGGGGAGTTAGAGCCACGAAGAAGACATGGTCCCTGTCAGAAGCATTACCCAAGGCAGGGAGAGGGTGGGTGGGATGGGAAATGTGTGAGAGAGTTTGTGGAAGGCTTAGGGTAGAGGAAGTGGTAGAAAAATATCCTGCCTTCTCCTTCCCATTCTGCCTGCAGTCTTCTGCCTTGGCCTCCCATTGACCAAATTCAATAGCAATCAGCTGTCATAGGGACCTGCAGGTTCAGCCTCCTAGATATCAAAACAGAGCAGAGAAGAGCAATAAAAGAATCTAAAGGCAAAGAGGCCAAGGACCACAACTATGGCATCCAATTTATTGAGAATTAAAAGATTAGTTATAATATGTTCACAAAATTACTATTTCTGGTTGGGATCCTCTGTGCTTCCATAACATCTGGGTATTCTTGCACCTGGCTTAGTCTGAGTATGATTTCTGGATTTATCATAGTGTTCTCAAACTGTGTTCCAAAGATCCAGAGGTCCATGGAGCTCTCCTCAGTAGCTATTGTGCAGGCAGAGTGGATCAAATACCCTAGGATCCCAACCTCTGTCTCTACTTGTGCCTGAATGGCATTGCTTTCTATCTGTTTTACGTCACTGGATTTATGTAAGATTTTGCTTAACAAAGAGCTCCTAACTTAGAAATTCATTGGCACATCAAGTCACTGCTAAGAATCAGCTCAATGATTGCATTTCATGTTTTCCTGTACTTTTTCTTATGATAGTAACTTATTACTTTCTTATGTTTTATACTCTGCCACATTTATAGACTAAATCTAAACACAGGCCGCTTCAGCATAGAATGTGTGCACATATGTAGTGATGAATTTGGAATTTCAAATGCTTTTTCCCAAAATAATAGCAAGACAGTTAGAAGCCCAGACCAGCCCACACAATCCCATTTAACCAAAATGTACCTGAAATAGAATTCTATGCTCATAATAAATAAATAAGAACCTGGACATGAATTATAATAACATTTGAAGGGAAGATGTATTCCAGGTTCCAAGTAAATGCAGGAAACCCACAGCTCTCCCTGCAGTAGAATCTGAGGCTCCCCTTCCTCAGCCTCACTACCTTCCAGGCAGGGAAAGAGCGTCTTTACCAGGTCCAAGCTATTGTTGGTGGTCACTATAGAAAACAAAGTCAGCATTTCCAGCCGATGTTGAGAGACAGGACTGGGACCAATAAGTATCACTGAGGGAAGGTTGAAAGTAAGAGTCTCTGCACAGAATAGCTCTGCAGACCATTTTCCCCCTTCCAGTTTGTTTGTTTGTTTTACTTCTTGTTGCTGCTGCTGTTGCTGTTGTTATTTTTCACTGCTGGAGGATTCAGGACCTTGCTTATGCTAGGCAAGCCTTCTGTCACTGTTACCTCTCCAGCTCTTTAGGTGTTTCTGGCTCTCTGCTTCCTGGTAGCCATGTCCTGAGCTGCTTTCCTCCACCACACTGTTCCCCTATAATGTTCTTCCTCACCTAGGGCCCAGAGCAATGGAATCAGCCATCTTTGGCCTAAGACCTCTGAAACTATAGCATCACCGTTTTCTTCCTCAAAAAAGTATAAGTTTCTAGTTTGGTTTTTTCCCAGCTTTCTTGAAAGATGATTGACAAAAACCTTGTATATTTTTAAGATACATAAGGTGATATTTGAAAATAGGTATACTTGTGTCCTTGTGTAGTGATCTCTATAATCAAGCTAACATGTCCATCACCTGACATAGATGCCATCTTGTGTGTGTGTGTGTGTGTGTGTGTGTGTGGTGAGAACACTGAAGATTTACTCTCTTGGTAAATTTCAGGTAGACAACACACTATTAGTAACTAGTTACTGTGCTGTACATTAGATCCCCTGGAATGTATTCATCTTATAACTGAAGGTTTTACCACTTAACCAACATCTCCCCATTTCTCCCACCCTAACAACCATCACCCTACTCTCTGCTACTCAATGTTTGACATTTTTAGATTCCACATATAATACAATATGCATATTATACAATATGCATCTTTCTGTGACTGGCTTCTTTCACTCAGCATAGTGTCCTCAAAGTTCATCCACATTGTCCCAAAGAGTAGGACTTCTTTCCTTCTTAAGGCTGAATAATATTTCTCTGTGGGGGGGAGGGGTGTGTATAATTTCTTTATCCATTCTTCTGTTAATGGACACATTGTTTCCACATCTTAAGTACTATGAAAAATGCTATAATACACATGAACATACAGATATATCTTTGAAATATTATTTTAATTTCTTTCAGATATATACCCTTAGTGAGCTTGCTGGATCACATGCTAGCTCTATTTTTAATTTTTTGAGGAACATCCTTACAGTTTTCCATAATGGCTGTAAGAATTTATATTTCTACCAACAAGAGTTCCCTTTACTCCACATCTTTACCAACACTGTTTTCTCTTGTACTTTTTTATAATAGTCATCCTAATAGGTATGAAGTGATATCTCATTGTAGTTTTAATTTTCATTTCCCTGATAATTAGTGATGTTGAGCACATTTTCATGTATCTGTTGGCCATTTGTATGTCTTCTTTTTAAAAATGTCTATTGAAGTCTTTTTGCTCATTTTCTAATTGTGTTATTTGTGGGGGGTTTTTGTTTGTTTTGTTTTGTTTTGCTATTGAGCTGCATGAGTTCCTTATTATCTTTAATAGTAATGCTTTTATATATATGGTGTGATGGTTAACTTGGGGTTCCACCTTTGGATCCACCCTTGGGTTAAGGGATATCTAGGTAGATGGAAAAGCAGCATTTCTAGGTGTGTCTGTGAGAGTGTTTCTGGAAGAGATGTGCGTGTGAGTCAATGGACTAAGTTAAGAAGATCTGACCTCAATGTGGATGCCCTCTGACTGACTCAGGACCCAGAAAGAACAGAAAGACAAAAGAAAGCTAAATTCACTTCTCTCTTTCCTGGAGCTTTCCTGGACACCCTTCTTTTCCTTCCCTTGCACACCAGAACTCCAGATTCTCCAGCGCTTGGACTCCAGGTCTTGCACATGTGTATCCTCAACCCCACCCCAGGCCTTTGGCCTTTGGCCAAGAGTTAACCTATTGGCTTCTCTGGTTCTGAGGCTCTGCACTTGAACTGAACCACACTACTGGCCTCTTGACTCCCCAACTTGCAGATGGCCTATTGTAGGACTTCTCAGCCCCCACAGTCACATGAGCCAATGCCCCTACTAAATCCTCTTTCCTAAATCTATCTATACATATATGTCCCATTAGCTCTCTCTCTCTCTGGAAAATTCTGAAAAATACATAAGATATGCACATATTTTCTCCCATTCCAGAGGTTGCCTTTTCATTTTGTTTGTCTGTATTGCTATACAGAAGCTTTTTAGTTTAATGTAGTCCAGTTTGTTTATTTTTGCTTCTGTTCTCTGTGTTTTTGGTGTTATACCAAAATATTATTGCTCAGGTCAATGTCAAAGAATTTGTTACCTATTTTTTCTTCTAGGAGTTTTATAGTTTCAAATCTTACAATTAAGTCTTTAATCCATTTTGAGTTGATTTTTGGGTATAAGAGTCTCATTTTAATCTTCTGTATGTGACTGATTTTCTCAGCCCCATTTATTAATAATTTATCCATCCATTTATTAAGACACTATCCTCTTCCTATTGCCTATTCTTGGCACCTTTGTCAAAGTTTAGTTGACTGTATGTGCATGGATTTGCTTGCTTCTAGTTTAATTCCATAATGTATTAGCACCTGTCTTTTTCCTTATCGGCCCTAAAACTTGGCCTACCCACTGTCCCTCCCTTCACTCCAAGCATTATTCCTGACCATACCTTCTGTCTTCTCCAGGCTTCTGAAAAGAGCCTCGTCTCATAATTTACTCCTTTCAGAATTCAGTTCTTTGGATCCTGAAATTTCAGAAGAATTTCTTTGCGAGAAGGAGGAAGCAGAGACACAGGAGTCTCCTGGTTCCCCTCTGTGCTTTGAATAATGCTTTCATCTCAACTCCCTCTGCCCTCTCAATTTCACTTGAGGGCCCCACCAGTATTTTGCTGACAGTTGCTAAGCCCAGATTCCCCTTGAAGCCAAATTAAGTTTAGATGAAGCCAACTTCTCACTCTTCTTGCTTGTTGGTGGTTCAAGTACTAATCATAAAAATACATAGAATAAATCAAAGTTTGAAAAAGTTTAAAAAAGAAGTAATCATATACACTTGGACTAACTGCTGAATAAATGACCTTAAGGCACTTTGAATAAGCACCTTTCAATTCTGAAGAAACTGTTTTAAAACATTGACCAGAGGAACTGGATTCAGATGATAATTCATAGCACAAGCACTTTTGATTTTTCTTCCCAAGCCAGATCATGTCCAGAGACCAAAGTCCACACCCTCAATGACTATACAGTATTGCCAAGAAGAGCCCAGAACTTGGTGTTAGCCAGGAATCCAGTGACCAGAAAGTTACCTTGGTGCAACAGGATACTAGAATGAGGCTCTCTTTGCCTCTGTTTCTACTGAAGTACAAATATGAACATGATAAATATCAAGTGAGGTCAAGTTTCCTCACTCCCAAATAGAGAATAAAGGACTCATTAGATAGACAGCTTGGATAGACAATAATACCCAGATATTTGATCAAACATTATTCTAGATGTTTCTGTGAAATTATCTTTTAGATGAGATTAATAGTTAAATACATAGACTTTGAGTAAAGCAGATTACGCCCCCCCCTTCCCCCCCATAATGTGAGGCCTTATCCAATCAGTAAAAAACTTTAACAGGAAAAGACCAACCTCCCAAGAGCAAGAAGAAATTGTTTTTTTTATTTTTGGTACTGGAGATTGATTCAGGGGCACTCGACCACTGAGCCACATCCCCAGCCCTATTTTGTGTTTTATGTAGAGACAGGGTCTCACTGAGTTGCTTAGCATCTTGCTGTTGTTGCTGAGGCTGGCTTTGAACTCACAATTTTCCTGTCTCAGCCTCCCAAAATGCTGGGATTGCAGGCTTGTGCCACCGCGCCCGGCTAAAATATTCTTTTAGCAGAACTTGGATTTGAATTGCAACCCCGATTTGGGTATCCAGCCTGCCAGCCAAGCCCTTAAGATTTTGGACTCACCAAGTCTCCCACAATTGCATGAATCAATTCCTTAAAATTTCTCTTTCTCTCTCTCTCTCCCTCTCCCTCTCTCCCTCTCTCTCGGTTTCTATGTCTCTGTCTCTGTCTCTCTCTCTCTTTCTCAGCATGTATGTATGTGGGTGGGTGGATGTGTTTTCTGTGTTCCGTATATGTTCTCTGGAAAACCCGTCCTGTATATAACCCATCACTGAAATGGATTGAAGAAAGTTTGAGAAAAAGTTTTCTTCAAGGAGAAATTGTTTCCCCAGCTCCTTCTTCAGGGTAGAGGTCTGAAGTATTACCTTCTAGCTCAGGTAAAATGAGACAGGCTTCCAGGGACCCTCTTAGAAAGCTCTGAAATGTATTATCTGGCTTGGCCTGGTGCCTAACTTTGATAAAGCTGATGTCAAGGATAGATTTGGGTCTCACACCCGACCCCTTCCCCCAGGGAAATTAAGAGGGCAGAAAAAAGCTGACTAAACTCTCTACGGTGGTCCTTAGAAGGGCTTTTGACAATGAATGGGATGAGCCTGAGCCCCCAGGGTTTGTCTAGGCTTGAGAGAAGTATAAAGAAGAGCCAGTTTTGTGTCCAATAAGGACCTCGAGAAGAGGTCAGAGATTTAGCACCTCATGTGATTAAGAAAAGGAGTTATAGAAAATCATCCAAAAGAAAGAGGCTTCCTCTTGGGTAAAGAGAGAGAGGAAGAGAAATCCCAATGGAGCACCTCTGAGAAACCCGCAAAGGAGAGAGAAGAATGGGCAGTGATAACCTAGCAAGCCAACCAGGAATACCAGCTCTAGCCACCCTCTGGGTGTGGGACAGGAGCCGCTCAGCCAGGAAGAACCTACCTCACTATACTTTCCTGAGCTTCCACTCCCTGGGGTAGGAAGTGCAGCTGGGAGCAGGAAGAGAGTGGGAAACTGAAGGACCACACCCCTTGACCACTGAGGACTTCTGGGAAGAAACAGGCCTAACTGGTATAGAGGGGAAATAAAAACATCAAGTTTTGCTAACAACAACCTGGACATTCCCTCTGTAAAGCAAATCTCTGGTTCTGACTTAAAGTAACTCTAGGGTTATCTGTTCCTTTTGAGTGGGTAGAAAAACCTTGGCTGGGTAGCTTCAACCAAGATTAGGGGAAGATGCCTCCCTACTGCACAAATCGTAAGGAAGCAGTAGGAGTTGTTATGATGACAACCCGCACACCCTGCTGCTGCCGCCTGCCAACCACATTTGCTTGCCCAGCTGGTGTGACTTGTAACAACCGGCCTCAGATCTCATCCTGTGTGAATGACAAGTGATTGAAATGATTGCTTTTGCTTTTGGATTTTCCCCAAAGAGAAAAATGTCACCCATGTGGTTTGGAGAGCAAGAACTTGGTCAAATGCTATGAACATAACCAGGACCTAGAGTAGCCAGGTTGGTGAGGGGTAAGGGGTGGTCGAGGCTTTATAACTTTTTATATTTCTTTCATTCTCTGCTAACCCTAACCAGCTCAAAATTTCACGGAAGTCATAAATGACACACAATTATTTTTAATGGCAGACAAAGTTAGATTCCCCCAGTTTCAAAAAGACACCAGAAGCAACTCAGCGAGACCCTGTCTCTACATAAAACACAAAATAGGGCTGGGGATATGGCTCAGTGGTCGAGTGCCCCTGAGTTCAATCCCCAGTACCAAAAAAAAAAAAAAAAAAAGACACCAGATTTCTTTTATCCTTCTCAATATTTGATAACAGAAGCTGTGATAGTGAGAACCAATGGGGTTTGAGACTTCTCAAGAAAAGAGAGAAGGGATGGAAGATTTCCCTGACAAGCTCTGACCTAGGTAAAGGCACAGGCAGGGTAAAAAAAGTAAGACAAGGAAGATGACCGCTGTCACACGGGCAGCACATCAGGAGGGCAAGGGAAGGGAAGAGAATCTCAAGAAGAGGTGATGGTGGAGTAGAGTGTTCCTCAAGCCACCTGCCACCTAGCTTCGGCAGCCCTTCCTGAGTGAAGGGACTTGTGTACTGGAGGGTCCAACGTAGCCTGTAACATCCTGAAGCTGCTCATGGCCTATGGACTTTACCATCTCTGACTTTGATCATCTGCACTCAAAACAGACGAAAACAGCAATGCCCGGTAACGTAAATCACTTTCCTGAAACTGACAATAAGATAAGCTCCATTTCAGTAGCAAAAAGACAAATGTTTTACATAGTCAAGTTATCATAGCACATTAAAGAATAGCTTTAAATTTATACAGGTACATTTCTTGCTGAAAGTGTTATTTAATAAGACCTAAAGTAAAATTGAAAGTGGAAGCATAGTGAGTTTTTTGAAGTATTTATGTTATTATGTTCCTGACTGAAGAGATAAATTTAGTAGTTGTTTCTCAGGTAACTAAACTTTGCTGTCTTCGTTTTTTTATGTATTTAATTTGACTTTAGATCTGAATTCTGTGCAAAGTTCCATAACTGCTTTAAAATATGGGCTTTATTAAAGATGTGAAAACTGAGAATGCAGTCATATTTTCTTCTTATTAGCTCATCACACAATACTAAGGTAAGGAATGGAGACTTGGGACACTCAGATACCCAGATTGGGAAGAGTCAAATCAAGCAACTATATCTTCTTATGACCCTAAGAATAAGTGAGTTCTACAAAAAAGAACTTGACCTCCTCATTCTAAACATCCATTGGTTTTAGAGATGAATAACATACTATTTCAGTTCAATAAAAAGGTCATCCTTTGTATAGGATTTTTAGATTTGTTTTGCTTTCTTTCCTACTGGTTTGTTGTGTTTTGTTTTGTTTGTGGAAGCAGGAACTTGTTCTCAAAAACTGCATTTAAAGAGCTACCTTTAGACCAGATTAGTAAATGAATGCTACACATCTCCATTTTTAAGAAGAGACTGGATGTTTGAGGAAGTCATGGTCAATTCTCCAGGTTGACTCAGGCTCCAGAGAATCAGACGAAGTCACCATCAGTGCCATTCATTACTGACTATTTCCTGAATGAGATATGTATGTGTAATCTAGGTAAGCAAATAACTGCAATACAATACAGAATGAAAAACAAAACAGAACAAACCCTGCCCCGAGGAGCAATGCAAAATGCTTAAATCAGAGGATCCTCCGATTTAAAGATGAAGTAAAGCCAGGGACGGTGACACATGCCTGTAATCCTGTAATCCCAGCAGCTCGGGAGGCTACAGCAGAAGGATCACTGAGGTTCAAAGCCAGCCTCAGCAATTTAGTAAGGCTCTAAGCAATTTAGAGAGACCGTGTCTTAACATTTTTTAAAAAATTTAAAAACTGGGGACTGGAGATGTGGCTCAGTGGTTAAGCACCCCTGGATTCAATCCCTAGTACCAAAAAAAGATGAAGTAAAGATAAAATAAAATACTCAGTCTCATCAATTACTTGAAACAATAAGCAGAAGCAAATAAAACTCTGTGTGTATGGCTCTTTAGAAGAGCAGATGCTAAACTGGACTAAATACATAAGAATTTTATGAGGGTAAATGTCTGTTTAAGAGACCTAACTAAACGTCATGGGCAGCTTCAGGCCTAAGACTGTCTGATTTCCATCCTTAGGTGCAACAGAAACAACTCTGAAATTTTTCCTTATCCATCCAATGTCGAAAATAACACCTACTGTATAAGATTGAATGAGGGAAGGGAGGTACCTAGCACATACAGGGTGCTCTATAAATCCTAGTCTCTTCTTCCCACAGGACCACATGCTGGAACACACATGGAACAAACTTATCAAAGAGGAGCTGCTGAGGTCATTTCAGTGTCACTTGGCCTGGAGCTCACACTGCAGTTATGTGTCACTCCTCTGTGCAGCAGCTGTTTGCACACTCCTTAGAACCTGCCAACTGCAGAGTGCCAGCAAATAGGCTAGGGGGAGCCAGTGGAGACCACACCTCCCAAAAGGCACCTTTGTGAGAAAAAAAAAAAAAAAAAGTGCTGTGTGTCCATAGACTCCTCAAGAACAATCTGCAGAGACGAATATCCAAATAGCTGAAAGTATATGAGAAAAATGTAAAATTTCATTATTGTTACGGTTTAGATGTGAGGTGTCCCCCAAAAGCTCACATGTGACACAGTGCAAGAAGGCTCAGAGGAGAAGTGATTAGGTTATAAGAGTCTTAATCCAATCTGTGAATTAATCCACTGATAGGGATTAACTGAGTGGTAACTCAAGTGGTAGGGTATGGCTGGAGGAGGTGGGAATTGGGGCGTGGCTTTGGGGTATATATTTGTATCTGGCAAGTGGAATCTGTCTCTGCTCTCTGATCATGATGTGAGCTGCTTCCCTCTGCCACACTCTTCTGCCATGATGTTCTGCCTCACCTCGAGCCCCGAGGATCAGAGCCCGCCTTCTATGGACTAAGACCTCTGAAAACCCTTTTCTCCTTTACAATTGTGCTGGTCGAGTCCTTTAGTCACAGAGGTAAAAAAGCTGACTAAAACAATTATGAAAATGCACAAATTAAAAGATACTTCTCTTTTATCTTCAACATAGCGAATATTTTTAAACTATCAAATGCTGATAAAAAATGAAGTAAAAAGATTCTCATCAATTACTTGGGAAATAGAAGAAGCAAATAGAGCTGTATTTGAATGGGAAGCAGATGCTAAAACTGGATTAAACACACAAGCATTTTATGAGAGGAACCATGGGAGAGAAAATGGAGAGGGAGCCCAGGAAGGCTGAGAGAGCTGTCTCAGCACAATGCAGACTGACCCCTAGCAGAGGGAGGGCAGGGTAAGTGAGAGCACCCTAGAATATCTGGCAGCATACAGCAGGCTCAGCAAGACAAAGGAAGAGCCCTCCAGCCATGACAGATCTATGTCTTCCAGAATCTGGGCTGTTTAGTATCCCTGACACATTAGGTCATTGACTGAGAACAGCCTGTGGGAAGGTAGCATTGGTTAGACCTTTAGTCTATCACACACTCTACATTTGAAGGACTGTGAGGGATCTATGGCTGCCCTGGTCACTTCAATAAATAAATTTGGCAAGGTATATAAAAAGGTTTGAAAATAATTTTATTCTTTTTCTTATCTAGGAAATCTATCTCTTGAACTATACCTTAAGGAAATATCCTAAAATGGGAAAAATAACTTGAGTTCCAAAACTGTTCATTCAAAGCATTTATAATGGCAAAAACATTGGCAGCTCAGCATCACTTCCAGTTAACCATGTCAGTTTTCACGTCATCTCGCTCATTTCCTTCAACTGCCTACCCCTACAGGTCTTCTTGTGTATGAGTTCTGTTATAGTGATCAAAGTGATACTTTCCCTCCCGGCCCCCAGTACCAGGAATTGAACGCAGGGGCACTCTACCACTGAGCTACATTCCCAACCCTTTTTATTTTATTTTGATACAGGGTCTCACTAAGTTGTCCAGGCAGGCCTTGAACTTGTAATCCTCCTTCCTCAGCCTCCAGAATTGCCAGGATTTCAGGGGTATGCCACCATACCTGGAAAACTGACACATTTTTTTAAAAATCCATTGGTTAGCCAGGCATGGAGATGCATGCCTAATGTGGCTGCTTAAAGTAAGAGACAGCAACTAAGTGTCACGATCCTCCTTCATGACATAACACGTCGAAGCTCACGGTGACCACCTGTCCTTCTGACATAGGCCTCCACCAGGTTAGAGAGACAACTAACGAACCAGACTCAGTGTGAAGGACAGGGGATCAGGAGTGCTCTCTGCCTGTACCTCAGCCCACTCAGCCCTTTCCCTTTCCCTTTCCCTTTGTCCTTGTCTCCCCCACTTACCATGACAGTTTTCTTCTTTCAGCTTTATTCTCAGCTGCCACCCTACTAAGTTAGTCCTATCATTATCACTAGTGCTATTCACTCCAGGTCCAAATTAGCAGACACCTACCACTATTGTCTTCACCATTTTGTGACACCCTTGTATCTATGGGTCCTCTGCTTTATCATTTTAAAAAAAAAAATTTCCAATCCAGAACGTACTTGGGGTAACATCATTGGATTTTCCCTCCAATAAATATAAACATCTTATAAACTAAATCTTTCTTACTGTTTAAATTAATGCTATAATCTGTTACTTGTTTGATGCATAACATCTGCCCCTGAGAGATGACAAAATTGATGTGAATCCAAATGAGAATGAAATTTCATTCAACCATGGTATGTGTACTCTGTGGCCCACATCAGAACAGAATACAATTCTGGGTGCAGATACCCAGCACTTATAACTTAGAAGCAATTCGTAATTTTGAAAAACTAATTTGTTAAAACAGGGTATACATTGTTTTGCCTGTGATAGCAGGTTGCCGGCCCTATTCTTAGACCATGCATTCAACAAATATTTATTGAGCAACTATATATTGTTGGCAAATATTGTGGGTTAATATAAAACATCCCTCTTTCCTTCTTCCACACTAAAAAAACTTTTATTTTATTCTGGGTGGCGGTATGCCACCCAGGCTCAAAATTTGATCAATATTGGTATGCATATTCATAACTATCTTGTTCCACTTTGCCAAAAACTAAATATCCCAATTTTCCTTTTCAACTAGAAATGACTATGGGACCCAGTATGATAGTTTGGATCTGAATGTTCCAAAAGATCCATGTATTAAAGATCCATGTATTAAGTCCTCAACTTGGCACTATTAGGAGGTAGTAGTAACACTAAGAGACAGGCTTAGGGGGAGGCTCTAGGTCATTAGGGGGCATGCCTTCAAAGTGGATTGTGGGATCCTGGGCCGGCCTCTCTCTCATTCGCTGACTCTCTTGCTCTCTCTCTCTCTCTCTCTCTCTCTCTCTCTCATCTCTCATCTCTCTCATCTCTCATGTGATATGAATGGTTTTGCTATACTATGTGCTCCCCCCATGATATGCTGCATCCCCCAACCAAAGGCCTAAAAGTAATGGGTCAAACTGACTGTGAACCCAAACCTCCAAAACTGTGAAGCAAAATAAACTCTTTCTCTCTATAAGTTGATTATCCCAGGAATTTGTTACAATATTAGTGGACTAACACACTAAACTTTATGGTCAAAAAGATGTAAGGGAAGGTTTACCAAGAGGCTTCTAAGAAAGCTTTAATTTTCTAATAAAACAAATAAATGCAGTGGGTATCATAAGTTTAAAATGCCACATGTGAATGTTAGTATACGAAAGACAAGACCCAAACAAATAAAATTAGTATGCTTTTAACATGTCTAACATGTCTTTCTGAACAATGATTATTGGTGCAGCAATATTAACCAAAAGCAGACAATAGGGATAACTCAAGACTGAGGCTCAGCATTGCTGACAAAGGGATTTAAACCAAAGATTCAAAGTAGCTCTAAAACAATAAACTTTCCAGTCAAGTTTCTGTAGGGAAGCAAGTGAACACCAATATTTAAAAGGATTGGGAGTAAAGAGAGGCTTCAGGAGACTCAGTCATTGTCAAGATAAAGATGAGTTTGAAGGTGAACTGAATCTATGGAATATAATAAAGAAACCTTCAGAAGATAAGGAAATTATGTTGGGGCAAAGAGAGGAAGCTCTGAGTTTGATTCTCTGGAGCTGGAACAGAGCTGCACAATGTTCATGGAGGGAACATTCATGTGGTTGACAAGAGGAACAGTATGATGCTAGAGACCTCCCTTGAATGTGCACTGCAGACTGTGCTTTTGAACTTGAGGCTAGTTCCCCATTTAACCCATTAGAGTCCATTTCCATTGGCGTTTCTACCTGTTTCTGTCCTTCACTACAACACAGAATATTCTGGAAATTTTTTTCTCCAGGCTTCTGGCCCCAAACAACATATAGTTTCATTTAAGGGTTTCTGAGGGACTTTATTGCTAAAATTTTCAGAGGATAATAAAATAACAAATACTACTGGATCTTTATTGTTAGTCAATAGGATGAGCCCATTCCACCTTTATAGTAGTATGATTGCATGTATTAACACATCACTCTTAGATCTGGATTATGAACTCAGCTCTAAATGCCAACCTGTCCATCTTTTTATTGCTGATCAGGTTTCTAAATTCCCCTTCCTGCCATCTTTTCTGTAGCTTTAACTCCTTTGGTATGAGTTGCAACATTAACGCTAAGGGGAGTATTAGCTTATAGATAGATCTGTTACTTTTCAGAGCAAGCTTCAAACCTGTCCCTCTGATTTCAGTTTCTCCTTAATTCACTCAAAACCACTCTAAGGTCATTGAAGTTGAGAACAGCACAGTGAATCACCAAGGAGAATGCAGAGGATTTAAAGAATAAAAGTGAGGGGCTAGATACAGACCTCATTCCAGAAGTCAGTTGAATGTATGCTGTTCAGGTCAAAAAAAGCAGTAGCCAGAGGGAAAAAATAATGATAGTCCCCACCACTGCAGTATCAAAGGAAATGACCTCAGATGGTGAGGATTTGAGGAAAGTGATATAAGAAAGTGGAAATCGAGTATATCTATCAGTTTTTAGTTGCTATACATGTAAATCAACTCTGGCTAATGTATAAAGGAAAGAAATTTATTAAAAGATGATTGGTGTCTCATATAATCCAAAGTAGGGCCGAGAATCTGACTTGGAAGCCACTCTGCCAGGAACAATGTTCTCAGTCTCACTGCCCAGGACAGGTCTTAAGGAGATGCCAGTGTCCCAGCTGCTGGACATTTTTCTTACCTCACACTGTCAACACCAGACATCTCTGTTGGAACCACCATGGAAACCACCAGGGATGGCCAACAAAGAGACCACCCACCCCTGGAACCTCTGGAAACTGAATTTGCTGCTGCCAGTATTGCTGCACCACATGGGTCCCCTGTGGCCTCTACTTTTGAGCATCTCTACGTTCCAAGGACAAGTTTGGTGCAGATGCATATGGTTGATGGAACCAGCAACATGCACCCACACCTGAATTCAAGGGAGGCTGGGAAAGTGCCATTCGGTCTTTTTAGTTTCTATAGGAGATGTTGGCTAAAAAGAAATGTCACCCACACTGTGTGTCAAAAAGAGTGTGTAGAAGACTTGAAAACATCAGACAGCTGCTCTACATTACTAAAGGAGTTGCCCGAAAGAGAGCGCGAGAGCCAGACCTAGGTTAGGTCGGGGGTTGAGCTGGATATGGGAAGGAAGAGTTTTTTTTCTGAGAATATTTATTAAAGATTTTTTTCTGACTAAAGAAAAATAATTTTCATTATAAATAAGAGTTCTGAAAATACACAAAAGTTCAAAAAATAAAATCAAATGACAGTTGTTATTATCAGACTCACATTTGTCATTTGTCTAACAGTCCTAGCATGAAAGCTCTTTAAAGGTAGGGGTGTATCTTTAGGATCTAGAATGGGGTTTGGGCATCTTAGCAGAGACTTAGGAAATATTTACAATAAATCAAAGTAAAGGGGCTGGGATTGTGGCTCAGTGATAGAGCACTTGCCTCGCATGTGTGAAGCACTGGGTTCAATCCTCAGCACCACATATAAATAAATGAATAAAATAAAAGGCCATCAACAACTAAATAAATAAATAAATAAAAGGAAATATTTGTCTTGCCTCAGGTTCTCTAAAGTAGACCCCAAGGTAAGGGAAGTGTGCAAATGGTTTACCAAGGAAGTGGAAAAGGAGCGAGGGAGGAAGCAGGGTCCCAGCACCAGCCTAATCCTGAGTGGAGCTCTGGTATGTATTCCAACTCAGAGCTAAAGTCACCCAGAGACAAGGGAGCATTCACACTTCCTCCCCAGTCAAAATGGGGGATACAAACCCCTGCCTCTCTGCTCCATAGATTAAGAGAAATCTTCTAAAGAAAGAAACAAATACCAGCCATTAGCAGCAACTTGAGGAAAACTGGTAAGAGGGATCCAAGGTGCCCACTATAATACTGAATGAAAGAAGGAAGGGAGGAGTGAGGGAGGGACACAGGGAGTGAGAGCGAGAGAAGAACGAAGAGACTGAAATATTTATGGCTTTGATAGTGGAAACTGTCACATTAATGAAAGATGGTGAGAGAAATATCAGTTTGACAGCAGGTGCCAGTCTGTACCTTCGTGATTGGTGGGACCACACTGGGCTAAGCTTCCCTCTGTGTCTTTGCTATAAAATGAGATTGGAACTGACTAATGCTGCGCCGCTCAATATTTCTGCTGTGGACAGAATAGGCTTGGACAACTAGCAGAGCCTGCCGTGAGCAGTTTTGCTCAAATTCTTAGACATGCACACTATCAATTAGAAACCCATTTGGATTAGTAGATTTCAGCTGAGAGGACATGTCAGCTGCATACAGAGGAATTTTTCTAACTACAACCCTTTCCTCAAATCCTAATATGCCTCCTTAAGAAGGTACATCAGAGCTGAGTACAGTGCCACACGACAGTAATCCCTACCTTAAAAAGGACTGGGGATGCAACTCAGTGGTTCAATCCCAAGTACTAGCAAAAAAAAAATTTTTTTTTTTTAGTTAAGAACAAACCAATGTAATTTTTTAAGTGTTCCTGAAGAAATTCACTATGCAACCCACCCTTACTCTTAATTGTCAATAAGTTTTTCCTTTAGAATTCTAATTCCCCTTGGTATACCTAAATTCTCAAGACTGACTCAAAAAAAGTTTGTGTGGGAACTGAGCATCTGTCATTTTTAAAGCCTCTCAGGTTATTTCTGGGGCATAGTCAGGGTCACGAGCTGGGCTGAGTCTTCCAACCACTTCTACCAAAGGTAGATTCTTTCAATATCCTACTTAGAGTTTCTCTCTTTTCACACTAAGCAAGGACACCATAGAAAAGAGAGGATTTACTTTCAACTTTAATTATAAAAATTTTTAATTATATAGAAAGTTGGAAGAATGGCTACCATAAACACACATATGCTTTTCTGCTAGATTCAGTAATTGCTAACATTTTGTACATCACTATGTTTGCTTTATTTATATACATACACATACACAGGCATGCATATAGATAGATCAATATACGCACATATATATTGCTGAGCCATTTTAAATAATTTGCAGACTGCATGATACTTCTTCATTCCAGAATACTTCAGCATGAATCTCCTAAAAATAAGAACCTTGTATATAATCATATTATATCTGACTGGGTCCACTCAGAAGGCAGAAACCTTTAAAGGGATAGCATTATAAGGAAAAATTATTAAGATACAATAGGGGGACAACTGTAAAGATATAAAGAGAATGAATGAGTGAGCTGAGGGAGACTCTCAAAAGGAAGGCCCAGCTTGCAGAAGGGGTTCCAACACAGTGGGATTCAGACATCATGAAGCCAATGTTTGATGAAGTTGTCTGGATTTACTGGGCCAAGCCTATTCTGCAGTCACCAGGCAAGCAGGAAACAACCCTCAGGGGACTCCAAGAGCCAAGGCTGGGGGACACACAGCAGTGCAAAGGTCTGAACTCCTTTTCTGGCACCAGGTCTGGAGCAGTGTCATCACTGGGAGTCACATCACAGCGGTCACTAGGCATGAACTGGGCCTGCAAGGTCAGCAAGAGACTTCACCCTCTGGGCATGCAGCTGAAGCAGCATACCACCAGATGTCCCCAGACTCACACGCACTGCCCACCAACTGGGACAGCTGAAGAAAAGAAACAACCCTCCCAAACTAGGACAAGTCCCTTTCCTCCTGCAATGTCCCTCCTGCGCCCTCTATTGACATAGTTTAGCATCGCACTTACTGTGGAGGAGAAATGCTTGCAGAGTCCAGTCTGTTATTACAAAGCAGTACTGAAGAATGACTGGAAGCCCAGGCAATAAGTTGTTAATCAGTGCGTGCACTATAAAATCAATACTAATTCCATGATAATGGATAATCTCGGACACTATTCAAACTTCTCCTGTTATCTCAAAGATATCTTGTATACTTTTGTGGCTTTTTTAAACCCAAGAGCCAAAGTTACAGTTCCTTTTGATTCAAAGCAGTCCCTCCTAATGATTTTATTTTAGTGACATTGATCTTAGGAGAGATCGTCAGTTGCTTTACAGATTGAGTCACTTTCTAAATTTGCCTGATTGTCTCTTAATGGTGGTGTTTGTTTTCTGTTCCCTGAATTCTTTGTAAACTGGACCTTGGATCTAAAGGATTGATTAGAATCAGGTGAAATGTATTTAACAAGAATACTTCATGAGTGACACTGAACTTCATACTGCATTACATCAGAAACATATAGTATTGCCTTCTCTATGGGAGCAAGAAACTTGATCTCATAGTTCAAGTAGTGATGGCCAATTTTCCCCCATATAAAAGTATAGGTTTCCCTTTGCAATGAATAACAAATCTGTGAGGTGCTGTTTTGACACCTCAAGAATATACTGTTCCCCAACAACCTTTCACTTAATGATTTTAGAGTCTAAACTGTCAATGGGAGGGGAACAAATGGATGTCTTCTAATTCAGTTTTCACTTCTATTCCTTTAAGCTGGCATTCTATAAAAAAGGAGCTTTCTTTCACCTGCTGGAAATGAACTACACTTTTCCTTAAAAAGAAGTAAAATGCATGAGTGTATATTCTCAAAGTAAAGGAAGGAGAGTTCGGATTAGAGGAGGGGAAGGAGAGATATTTTGGGGAGAAGCTTAGGATGGGTAGGTATGCCCAGGGATGACAGGAAAGCCCAGGGTCCTGTGAGACTCATGAGAGAGGGATACTAGGAGGTTGGAGAGAACCCAGGATAAGCTATCTGTTTTGCAGTTTGTCTTCTAAGGGTCTGAAGTGGGAACTCCCCTGTTTGCCACTCAATTATCTTTCCCATAACCTTTGGTATGTTGACTGCCGAATGCTGGTGCTGGCTTCAGAGAAAGGACTATGTTTAATCTACAGCCAATATAAAATGAATGAGTGACTACCAAACAGAGAAGCTGCTGGGCTGTTGTATGTGCAAGTGTTGGGGAAATGTAACTCAGCAAACAAAATGAAACCTGATTGTGTATTTTTTTCTCTTACAAATAGTTATTTTCTCAATCGTTTAATGATTTGATGGGGGAAAGTTCTTAAACTATCATCTCTTTTAAAACTTGAGATTCTCAATGAAAAACCAAAGAATCTGACTCTAACTTTAAGGACATAACGTTTTTTCTCCATGCCTGGATAGTTTTTGCATGATTACTTCATTCAAATGGATATCTCACAAGCTTCACAAAGCACATTATCTAAATAAGAAAGCCACATGGCATGTTTTTACATGCACTGGACTGAGATTTATGACCTGAATTTGGGTACTAGCCAGCAGCATAATCATGGACAAGTTACTTAATCTCTCTCAGAATTTTCTACTTTATCCCTAGATGAAAGTAATAATTTTCATTATGTTATATAAAGTGAGCATGGATTTTAGGAGAAAACAATCTCAGTTTGTAGCCTTCGTGTCCCTCAGTCTTCATACATAACCTTGATAAATAAACTAAAATTTAGAGAGCTTTAATTTCCTTTTTAAAAAGATACAATTTGCAAAACTTTATTTTTTTAATTGCCTTCATTACCAATTTAAAATCTGGGGAAGTTCCTTTTTCCCCACCCAAAGAGTTCATAAATATGAGCTAGTTCATTCATTTTATGAGTGAATATTTTAAAACAGTAAGACTATATTCATAGGCCTCTCCTAACTTCTAAGAGGCAATGTAGTCCTTAGGCAGCTAGAGTACCAGTGAGTGAAATCACCTCCTCCTTCAGAATTTATAGCCTAATCTCTACACTTAGGAGAAAGGAAGGATAAAATTTTTGCAGTCCAACAGGGGAAAAGCTATTCCCAAATGACACTCCAGAATTGGACCTGAACATTTTCCAGTTGAGATGATGCTGGGTTTCTCTTTCTCACTGGCCTTTTGGATGTTTCCCAGATATATTGCTATTATGCCCTTTCAGTTTTTTCACATAAGTGAATAAAAAATATTGATACTGGAATGTGACCCCTGGTTTCTAAACTCACTGGTTCATATGTGATTGAACTTGCAATAAGACATTCATATGTCTTGATGCCACAAGAAGAGAGATGATAAGGGAACTCAGAGAAATCCAGCACTACTCCAGGTGCAGGGAGGCAGTTCCTGACACATTCAGAAGACTGGGGTCACAGGTAATCCACAAAAAGCACTCAAATTCTGACTTGGAGCCCATTTCAGGATAGACCATATGCACATCATCAAAACCACAAATCAGTAAAAAGGCCTCCTAGCACACCAGAGATCTTCACTGCTTCAGATGAGGACAAAATACTGTATTTTGCTGAGTGATCAATTACCCCCAAATCTGGTGGCTTAAGATGAGGGTAATCATTTCTTAGTCTCTGTGTGTCAGTTTAGCTAGATGAATTCCATCTCAGAGTCTCTAATGAGGTTGAAATCGAGACATCAACCAAGGCTATAGTCATCAAAAGCTTTTGGCTAGGACTGGAAGCTCCACTTCTCCCCACCAAATCCAAGAGAATAAAGTAAAGCAGAGATGACTTCTCTGACCTTCATAGAAACACACCTTGTTAATTCTGCCACCAACCTCATTAGAAACAAATTACTAGATTTAATTCATATTCAAGGGGAGATGTGTGGGGGATGATGCCGAGCTACCAGCTCAGGCCTGGCCACGCTGCCCTGGGAGAGCCATCACCCCGCCCTTATTGGCTGACCTCTGCTTCCGTATTCGTGGACAAGCCATGGACAATGGATACTTTCCTATCTAAGTGTCCCTGTGCATCCTGCTTCCGCATTCTTTGCTCAGAAATAAGACACCTGCCCCCTCC
>PVHX01005197.1:0-62668 GCA_004024805.1 Geosciurus inauris | reverse complement strand
ATTAAGACAGAACTCTCCGGCTCGGGCGTGGTAATTGCGTGCCGGACGACTTTACCTTTCTCAGCCGTCGTGTGGGGGACTCCCGGGGATCCCCTCCTCCCCGCTGGCCGAGGGGGGAGACTGATACCTGGCTGGGGAGGACCCCCACAGAGATGAATTGGCTGTACCTTTTAAAGGATGGAGTGGTGATTTAATTGTGGAAAAAAATGTATAACATAAAATTTCCATTTTTTTCTTTTGGTACTAAGGATTGAATCCAGGGGCACTTTACCACTGAGTCATATCTCTAGCCTGTTTTTTTAATTTTTTCTTTTGAGACAGGTTCTCACTAAGTTGCTGAGGGCCTCGCAAAATTGCTGAGGCTGGCCTCAAATTTGCAATCCTCCTACCTCAGCCTCTCGAGTCTCTGGGATTACAGGTGTGCACCAACACACCCAGCAAAATTTCCCATCTTAACCATTTTTAAATATACAATTCAATAGTGCTAAGCATATTCACATTTGTTGTGCAACAGATTGCCAAAACTTTTTCATCTTGTGAAACTGAAACTCTACTCACTTAAAAACTCCTTATCTCCCTCTCCAGCCTCAGTCCCTGGTAACTACCACTCTACTTTCTGTTGCTATGAATTTGATTATTTTAGATACCTCATATATGTGAAGTTGTACAGCCTTGTCTTTTTGCAACTGGCCTACTTTACCTAACATAAGTCCTCAAGGTTCCATGTTGTAGCATGTGTCAAGATTTCCTTTCTTTTTAAGAATGAATAATATTCTGTTGAATGTATATGCCACATGATGTTTACCATTCATCTGTTGATGGACATTTGAGCTGCTTCCTCCTCTTACCTACTGTGAATTGTGTTGCTCTGAGTATACATATGTGTACATATGTTTCTTTGAGAGACTGATTTTGATTCTTTTGGATATAAACCCAGAAAAGTGGCATGACTAGATCATATGGCAGTTCTACTTTTAATTTTTTGAGGAATCTCCACACTCTTTTCTATAATTCGATATACCATTTTACATTCCTACCACAATGCAAACACACTTCAATTTCTCCTTGCCAACATTTGTCATTAACTGTTTGCTTATTTGTTTGTTTTGATAGTGGCTACCATAATGGGCGTGAGATGGTGTCTCACTGTAATTTTGGTTTGCAATTCTTTAATGATTAAGGAGCTTGGAGCATCTTTTCATGATTATTGTACATCTGTGTCCTATCTTTGGAGAAGAGTCTATTCAAAATCCTTTGCCCATTTTTTAATCAAGTTATTGATGTTGTTGAGCAATGGAGGAATATTTTGAACCACAACACCTATCTTGAAGGTGGTTGTAAGAACTAAAAAATTCTTGTCTACAGATCACATTCCCTGTCACATAGTAGTCACTCAAAAAATATACTTGTTGGGCTGGGATTGTAGCTCAGCGGTAGAGCTCTTGCCTCCCATGAGTTGAGGCCCTGAGTTCGATCCTCAGCACCACATACAAAGCAATAAAATAAAGACATTGTGTCCATCAACAACTAAAAAAAAAATATTTATAAAAAAAACCAAAAAATATAGTTGTCCTCACAGGGGTGTTATGTTAATAATATATGTAAAGCTGCTTTAAAATTATAAAGTGCTATGCAAATATGACTTATTACTACAAATCTGTATACAAAATATTTTAACACTTTCCCCAGGCTTTCCACATTTAAATATACAAATTTTTTCATCTTTACACTTCTTTCTGCTTTTTAGCTCTAATCCCTTTCCTCCATTTTATTTCAGAATTTATCAAGAAAATAGCAGCCAAATTAGTAACTAATTTTACTAAAGCAAAGACAGAAGAAGATCTATTTTTAAAATGAAATAAAACGTGAAGAAAAGCTGCAACGGCTTGCACTATTGAAAAATCCTTGGAGAAACAGAACTGCTGTTCCTTCAGAGAATATGAGTGATGTTGAAAGATTAATAACGTTTGGATAACATTAATTACAGAGATGCTATAAACTCTGATATTCCAGTTGCCATAACAACCCGCTATATGTTGGTTTTCTAATGACATTTTGAACAAGTGCCGAGGCGAACCGTATCACTTCAGAACTTAGATTGCTGTCACTCAGTGATTTTTAAATTGAATTGTTTTGTTCTTAAAGAGTCAGAATATGTCACTCTTCAAAAATATTCTCAAAATTATAGGGAGGAAATGATACACATTCCTATACAATTACAGAGTACGCAAGAAAAAGAAATATAGTTTGTTTTTCACATAAAATTAACCGATTTTTTATAGGAAATGAAAGAAAAATACAGAAGAAAAGGGGAAAGATTATGCTCCATACTTCTTAGAAGTCTTTGTTCCCTCAGGGAATTACTTGACAATAAAATTCTTTCTCGGGGAGCTTATTCTTATCAGTTATTTTCTCTTCTCTCTATCTCCTTTTTTCTTTTCACCTCCCTCTTCCTGCCTTCCAGTGAATCCTTAGAAGCCATGATTCTGACCAGCATCTTGAAGGGATTTTCTTTGCACACCTCCTGATCTCTCTTCCCTCTACTGACCAGCCCACTCCTTTCTTTCAGGTATTGCCCAATAGATATCATGAAAGAAAGATTATTGGCCACTGGCTCATATTATATTGGGTCTTAATATTCCCAGGACAATATGTTAAATATATATTGTGTCTCTGACAAGAGGCAAAGCATGACTGTAGTAGATGTGCTTTTAGTTCTTGCTCAGCCCCAGCAGACTGTGCGCCTGCTGTCTGTGAGCTATCCCCTCAACCCACCCACCAATATGAGTCCTTGATTGAATTAGAGGGAAGCACAGAATGAACCCATTCATAGTAAGTGGGTTGAGTAATCAGCCTCTCACCCTCTCTTTTGTTTTTTCTCTTCTTTCTTGCTCTCTACAAATCAAGCCAAGGAGAAAGCTGGTCATTTTCAACAGTGTCGAGAGCGGAATGGTGGTGTTCTGTGGCCAAACCCTGTGTGATAGAACTCCTAAGCAAACTTCTATCCTGTTCTCCCTCACATACTCCATAGCCCCAGCAGCATCTCAGTCTGAATAGTGTACCCCAGGCAATGGAGGTGCCACCTCTCATATAAAGCATGTTCCATGTTCCCTGATCCTGTTTCCTGATTTAATGCCCTTTGAAGTAAGGACAAGTCTGACCTTTGGACAGGCACCCTTTCAACACTCTGCCCTCTCCCCTTTTCTCTATATTTAGAACATTCTCCACTCCATCCAGGTTTATCCAAGGGCTTTGATACTACCCTTTCAAAGCTCCCATGGCAGCCAATTCCTCAGAAGTTTCCCAGGAACCAGCAAAGCAAGTTAATCAGCCCAGCCCAGGGGTATTAAGATATTCTACCTTAAACCACAGCTACATAACCCCAAGGTTCTCCCTCCATGCCTAAACAAAAATAGAAACCATAGGAGTAAGATGGTCTAAGTGGTGGGGATAGGTTAAAACAAAGCTCAGTGTGGCCCCTGAAGACCTTGGAGCTTCTAGACAGATGGCGGTCAGAGTTAAAGAAGGCTGTTCTGAGCCCTGGCTGGCACATGCTAAGTCAGAAGGATGTTCACTGCACTCAAAACACCTAAGAATAGTGGAGCTCTGGGGCAGGTTAAGAGTGAAGACCGGTTGGGAACAGAGCTCAGAACTGTGTGGGGAAGGTCGAAGCCTCCTGCCCAGGTCTGGGCTAGCACAGGCAATGGTTGAGAGGAGATGAGGCAAGAGGTGGGAGGCACTGAATTAAGAAGCAAAGCTATGATCAAGTAGACCAACCCCTAGGTAGGGATTTACACATAGACTGCCAGGGCTGGGATTGTGGCTCAGTGGTAGAGTGCTTGCCTCGCATGTGTGAGGCACTGGGTTCGATCCTTAGCACCACATAAAAATACATAAAATAAAAGTATTGTGTCCATCTGCAACTAAAAAAATTTAAATAAATAAACATAGACTACTAGTGTTGGAAAGACTTTAGAAATCATACATTTTAATTACTTCCCTTTTAAATGCAGACTTGAACTGTAGACACAGGGGTGATAAGTGACAGAACAAGAACACTCAGTCCTTCTCACTTCCAGATTTACCCACAGAGTCCATGCCTAAGTGGACTTGTTAATAGTATTTTTAATATTTTTAATTAGAAAACATTTAGATGAAAACAAAATGTTTTGATCTTAATAATTTGACTTGAAGCACATTTTAAAGTGGTCACCAGAAAAAAAAAATTAGAGTGAAACTTAGAATAGCTAAAATTATATAAATTTGGTATTGACCAAAAAAACTGATTTGAAGAATCCTATTATGATGGTAATTCTCAAAATTACTTTGTAAAAATAACATGAAATGAAACTAACAAAGGCAAAAATTGCCCACAGAAAAACTTGTTATTGACCTTAAAAACTGCTAAACCTTCTTCTCAAATTCTACCTTGCAGAAACTGGCCCAAGAAAATTAGACTTGGTTAAAAAAAAAAAAAAAAAAAAAAGACCACGAAAGAAAATCCACTGTTGACAGAGCTAAAGCTGGGAGAAGTTAATATGGACAAAACATATGGTCATTGAATAAAACCTGAATTACTTCAGTAAAATGAAAATACTATAATTTATTTAATGCACAGTAAGAAATGTGATTAAGGAATTAACTCAGAATCCTTTACAGAAAATAATTTCTTGGTGATATTCTCAACAATGTTGGAATAATTCTGATGAAGATGTTTATTTTCATTCACTAAAAATGTCCACAGGGTGAGAACAACAAAGAAGGAAATATCCCATGTGAGATTTCTCAGGCAGCCCCCACTCCTGGAGCTTCATGTTTTAACCCTTCACCTTGTTAGAGGAGATCTAGAAACACCTTCCAGGGACCTAACAACTAGCCTACACCAAAATTAGATATACTTAATGAATGACCTTAATTAGTTGCTAAAACCAAAAGTTTACCGAAAGACCTGAAAGCTCAGAGATCCCTTTTCCCCTTCAAGGGGAAATGGCACTTTAAAATCAACCTACACGCCACCTCATACCCATTACTATGGCCACTATCAAAAAACAAGCACTGCCAGGTGTGGTGGCACACACCTATAATCTCAGTGGCTAGGGAGACTAAGGCAGGAGGATCAAGAGTTCAGCCTCAGCATCTTAGTGAGGCACTAAGCAACTCAGTGAGACCCTGTCTCTAAATAAAATACAAAGAAAGGGCTGGGGATGTGGCTCAGTGGTTAAGCACCTCGGGGTTTAATACCAAAAAGAAAAAAGAAAGGCACTGACAAGGAAATAGAGAAACTGGGTTCTTTCTGCACTGTTGTTAGGAATGTAAAGTGCTATAGACACTATAGAAAATAGTGCACAGGTTGTTCAAAACACTAAAAGTAGAACTACTATATGATCCAGAAACCCCAGGACCAAGTATAGCACACTATTCCCAATAGCCAAGAGGTGGCAGCCACCCTGATATACGTCAACAGGTGAATGGATAAAATGATGCATGCAAACCATGAAATGTTATTCAGTCTTAATAAGAAGGAAATCCTGACACTGGCTATAGCATGAATGAAATGGATGGCATTATGCTAAGTGAAATAAGCCATTTACAAAAGGACAAATGCTGTGTGATTCCATTTATATGCAGTATCTAAAGTAATCAAATTTATGGAAACAGGAAGTAGAATAGTGGTCGTCCGAGAGTGGCTAGAGGGGTAAGTGGAGAGTTTTTAAATGAATATAGAATTTCAGTTTGGCAAGATGAAAAGCTTCTGGAGATCTGCTGTACAACATTGAACTACACACTTAAAAGTGGTTAAGATGGTAAATTTTGTGCTATGTGCTTTTTATCACAATTAAAAGGTTTTTTTTTTAAATCAAAATATAGTCATGGGCCATATAAGAACGTAACATTTTATCCAAGGATGAACCATATTTACCTATAGTTCCATAAAATTATAGGAGAGCTGAAAAATTCCAACCACCTAGTGACATGGTAGCTGGTGTGACAAAGCATTATGTGCATATTTGTGGTGATGCTGGTATAAACAATCCTACATAGCTGCCAAATAGAAGAATAGCACATACAACTATATGCAGTAATTAGCACTTGATGATATAAATGACTGTTACTGGTTTAAAAATTTACCATACTATTTTTTCTTTTAAAAAATTCTTTTCAGATATACATGACAGTAGAGTGTATTTTGACATATTATACATACATGGAGTTTAACTTATTCTAATTAGGATCCCATTCTTGTGGTTGTACATGATGTGGAGAATCACTGGTCGTGTGTTTGTATATGAACATAGGAAAGTTATATCCAATTCATTCTACTGTCTTTCCTATTCCCATCCCACTTCCCTTCATTCCCCTTTGTCTAATCCACTGAACTTCTGTTCTTCCCTCCCCTCCTTATTGTTAGTATCCACAGATCAGAGAGAACATTTGGCCTTTGGTCTTTTGGGACTGGCTTATTTCACTTAGCGTGATAGTCTCCAGTTTCATCCATTTACTGGCAAATGCCATAATTTCAGTCTTCTTTTACCGTATTATATTTTTAATTGTTACTCTACCATACTATACTTTTAATGTATTTCTCCTATTTATAGAAGAAGTTTGCTATAAAACATGGTTGTGTGGAGCCCACAGCATCTTTGTACAGCTCATGTTTCCATGTCCCCTGACAGCATGGAGAGATGGATCTATACCATCTAAGTTTGAATAAGTACATTCTATGATGTTCACACAATGACAAAGTCATCCAGCACCATATTTCTCAGAGCATGTCCCTGTTGCTAAATGGAGCACAACTGTATTTGAATCTTTAATGGGAAGAACTTGGTCAATGCAGAGAAGTCAAGGCAGGAACATAACAAAGTACTTCTCCAACTTTTTCCTAATATTCTCTTTAGGGTAGAGAAAAATGAATCCACCTAGACTGCAGGCTATAGCTTAGAGCAGAAATTTATCTGATGCTTTGTGTTTTGCCTCTAAAATACATGCAATTTTTGCTTACCATTTCATACTAGATCAAGGATTTTTTTCATATAGAAATAACATCTTAATTATCATTAAAAGGGAAGTTCATATTTCTTTGAGTGTGATTCCATGTTGGGATCAGAGAAAGTCCTGACTTTTATACAAGTGAGTGCAAAAATAAAAAGGCAACACAGAAAAAGACTTATATTAACACATATATGATATATGAAAAAACTTTGTAAGATTATACAATTTTAAAACTTTCTCCCTCCAGATCATCTAGGACAATGACATCCCAAGAAGATTTATTATATATATCCTGTCATTTTTCACTATTCCCTGGCTGCCCCTAAAAGTAAAGATATCCCCAGTTGAGAAGAATGTGCCAATACATAAAGCTCCACCTCACAGTCAGAACCACCACCCTTCAGGACTCAGAACCTCCATACAAAAAAAAGTTCCCCTTTCCCATTCCCCTCTGTCAGTGCCAGGGCTCTTGAAGGGAGAATTTCTGGTGCCATTACTGTGGAAGGAGAACCAGGAAATTCAAGTTTTGCCACTGGTTCATGTTCAGGAATATGCAGCTATGAGAGGGAGCCCCTTCCACACCTTAACTTCCTGTCATGCTCCAACTTGCACCTTCAAACTCTGCTTAGGCCTCACCTCAGGGTAAAGCCATTGCTGAGTTCACCCTTCGAGCCACTCTTCCTCAATCTCTCCTCAACACACTTCAGTAACCAGGTAACCAGTCGCAAGCGACCTCAGATGACCTGAATGGTTGTGAAGACAAACACAAGGCAATAAGGAAGCTCAGTCACCCAATAAGCAGCTACACAGGCCAGCCTGGAGGTTCCCTGGGACGCCACTAAGGAAGTCACTTCTAGCTTCCACTAGAAGAGGGACCTTTGGTTCCTTATTCCTGTGACAATTCCATGCTCACGGTACACTTCTCTTGTCCTCTACCTCTCTGATTCTGCTTCTTACCATTTCAGCTGCTGCCCACCCCCATGTTTCTTTCTTTCTAGTTCTACTATGGTTCTGTAGAATTTAAGTTTCTAACACTGGGAGTTGCCCATGAAATATCATCAGTTGCATCAGTCACCTCCCCTACTGGGCAGAATTCATACATTAGGTTTCCACAGAGCCCATTGGTAAATCTACAGATAATCGCCTTTGGCTGTGTTACAGATTTCTGACCAGTTCAATCATGGTCAATTATCAGGGTCACATGACAGAAAGTGTGACAATATATGTACAGAGAATAACCTTTGCTACTTTGTTCTGAAGGCAAATTGTACATACTTTGTTATTACACCAATCGTGAGATAGTATAAGTATTTCTTCATAGTCCAGTCCCCTACATGTTGATAGTCCTAATGCTGTCACTAAAGATGCTCCAGTGACAGCCTCTTCATCTTGGCACTTCCTGCACATAGCACAGCATCCGGTACATGGCAGAGTCTCAATAAAGACCTGTAAATATCAATTGAAATAAAGGCAGAATCAAAAAATCTGAATTAAAATTTCAGTTTTGCTATATTTTTGCTTTCTGAACCAGGGTAAGTTACTCAATCTTTCTGAGCCTCCTTTTCCTCCTATGTAAAGAGGATGAATTATGAAGTTGTGATAAATATTAAGTAGTCATACCTGGTACTGTTGCTCTATGTGTACACATATATATTTAAAATCTGTCTTTGTTTATATGGCTGCCATGCACTGTAATTATGTGCATAGATAGTCTCTTCCTGAATTAGAGGGCAGGTTTAAAGAGCAGGGTCTGTATCTCATTAATCTTTGTACCCCTATCCCAACCCACCCCAAATCTCTGCACACCCTACATATTTAATATGAATAAATGGGGTACAGAGCTAATATTTTTAGCAAATGCACATGTTTAAAATCTTCATATCTTAACATTTTTCAAGAATTAACAACAAGTAGAAAATATGAAGCATCACAACTAAACAAGGTCAAACCTTACAGTTATTTTCAATAAACCTTAATATTATTTTCAATAACTCCGGGTGCCTAACAATCTTCTAAGAGCCAAAGGAAAGCAAGTTGACTATGTGACAGTGTTTCAGTGTGTGTCTCCACCTACTGTATGTACTGGAGAGCAGCCGGCGGTTCCTTCTGAGAGTGAGTTTTCCAGTTATCTGTCCCTGGACAACCAAAACTCCACCTTTGGCACCGGAATGCAGGTGCGTGTTCTCGGGCACCACTAGAGGGCAGGCTAACTTCTACTTCAGGGGCAGTTCAAGCAAGGGCAAGCCAGTCTTAAGGAAATAAGACAGCGCATGACTTGGTGCTTGGGATTGTTTCTAAGTGGAAAAGTACATGTGGGCATGTCCAGATTTGTATTTCGTGTTCCCTTAATTAGTTATGTGATCTTTCGGCTCACCTTTCCTTTTGTTTTCTATTTCCTCCTTCCATTCTTTCTCCTTTGAATTGCAACAAATAAGCCCTTTTTTTCCTGTCAGAGGCTTAACCCACAAAAATAAATCAAGGTGCAGTAACACAAAACACTGCATAATTTAGTTGATGACGTTTGGACAGTTGAGGTTTCATTTGGGTTTATTTTCAAATAAATGTTTTTTTAAGGCTTGTTTTCCTACTTTTTCATATGTTAGCCAGCTTGCCAAGATGGGCAGGGAAAATAGGGTTTGCAGAAAGAAGAAAACAAAGAGAGACTGAGTGTGTGTGTGTGTGTGTGTGTGTGTGTGTGTGTGTTGTGGTGGGTTGGGGGCATTTGTAGTGATGAAGGGAAGGAGAGGAGGGAGAAGTAGGTGCCAAGGGGGTGGATGGTCACTGAAAGTACGATGACCCCAGGGCCACAATGAGTGGTCCTGGGCTTCAGTTACGGCTGAACAGCTGCTGCTTCATGTACCCTTGGAGCTACCATTCTACTCATATCTCAATGTTCTCATCTAGAACAAAAGAAATATGAACTAGATGATCTGATTCAAATATGAACCTTTGCAAATGGGAGAAAACACAGGTGTTCACATGCAGGATGAATGCTCGTGGAGAATCCGACGACAAACCAACAAATCAACTACAAAGCTGGAAGTTCCTTCCGGCCAACCTAATTATAGATACCCCTTGGAATACCTTCCCCTGGCATAGTCAGGGCTCTCAAAGTCTAGGTTGCCCTCCATTCTGCTCTCTGAAAAGTCCAAGGGAGGAAAGCATGGAAGCCATCAAGCAAACTGACAGCAGTGGTGTGGCAGGGGAGTCAGTCTGGCTTAGGATCTAAAGGAGGCATTCCCAACCCCCAAATGATAAACTAATAAAATTCTAACAAGAGCTTGCTCTAGCCTAGTTAGAACAATGACTAAAAAAAATTGCACACCCCTGGGGATTGTTCTGCTCTTCTGCCAGAGGTGGTGTAAGCTCTGCTGCCTAAGTCAGTGTTGGGTTTTATACATTTTCAAATCTTTTTCTTTGACTTGCACAGCTGCAATTACTCTAGTCTTATAGCACCCTAATAATCAGCTGAGCTGTGAGTTTGAAGCTGTTACTGCTCTCTAACATTGTAATAACCCGTTGACTGCTACTTACAAAGTTTCAATTATTTTTTTGCCTTAATACTTCTGAGAGTTATCTCCAGATAATCACTGGAGAAGGAGTTTCCACCCCATTTGGCTATTCTCTTAAAGCTAGCTCTATTTAACTAGATCTATTATAGTTATGAAAGATTGCTACATTGCATATAATAAATTTACATATGAAAAATTCAAAGTACAATACTTAATGTTCTTTGTTACATCTGCAATTTCAAATAGCTACCACTAGGGGTGCTGCTAATGACTTCAATGGTAATTCTGTCTGAGTTCCAAAATACAGATTTCTAGACCTTGAAGAATTAGAATCTTCTGAGTAAAGGATTCGGAAAACAGCCTTTTTAAATAAGTCTCTCAAGCAAATTTGAGATGAGTTAAGTTAGACATAAACAACAAATCTTTTTAACCAGTGTAATTTCTCTGAACTTCCTCCACCAAAGAATTCTTTCTTTAGAAAACTGAATAGTCCCTGATGAAAAGGAGAATATGAGGAACCATATAAAGTGTATCCTTACCCAGTCACTCTTCATTGTCACTCTTTAGCTAGACCATTGCAATGGCCTAACAAATCTCCTTGCCCCTATTCCCCTGGAATCAATTCTCCACACAGCAGCTATAGTGATCTTTTAAAAAGATAAATTCTGTCATCTCACTGCCCTGCTCAGAGCCCTCTAATTACTACCCATCACCCTTATTAAAATTCAGATTTCTTGCAGTGTCCCACAGTCCCTGTGAGAAGGCTTCAATCAACTTGGTCCTCTACTTTTGCTGTTCTTCAAGCAAACCCCAGGGCCAAGCTTTTGTTCAGTGCTTTCCCAGTCCTTTGGGATTGGCTCCTTCCTCATTTCTTTTATATATCTGCCATGTGTCACCTTCTCAGAGAGACTTTTCCTCACCACCTGTCATCAGTCCTGCCAACAGTGTCTGGGAAAGGGAGGGCTTGGCTTACTAGAAAAAGACAGACTATTGTAGACCACTTTATAATCACAACATAGAAGCACAGTATGTGTTTGTTGAATTAATTAATTAATAAGCTTAGCTAAATCTAGGGGCAAACTGGAAAAATAATAAAACATCAAATCTAGGTGCAAACAGGGACACTCTATTATTTTGATTATTCAATAGATTTCCATAAGCAGTTTCTATACACTAACCTTTCTGTACAGTTGTTACCAAACCAGGCTGATTTTGCTGACTGCATAGAGTGTCAATCACTGAGTTTTACAAAAGAGAAAAAGTTTATTAACAAGGTAGTCAAGTGTGGAGACAGGAGAATAAGTCTCAAACTCATTTCTCACTAAGGATAGGGTTTAGGGATATGTACAGTATAAAAAGCAGGGTGACTTAAGGCATAGGAAAAGGTGTAATCAATCTTCATAGTTCTTCATAAGACACATGTACAGAAAATGGTGACATTAGTGTGATCTGAGGGTGGAGCTTTGGGCCTCTGCTGTCAAAAGGTCACCCATGGGACAGGTGTCTCACAGGTCCAAGTGAAAAGTCTGTGGCTTCACTTAAAATGAATTGCGAGTCTCTGAAAAGTAACCTAGGCAACTGTTATGATCATCATGACCCATCTATCAGAGGTGTTATCTACAGTAAAACCAGCAGGATCATAATACATTGCTCATATTTGTGACTTCCAAAATTCATGATTTTAAAAGTCAACTAAAAGCAAATGAAGCTAGAGGGTTTATTCAAGTTTTCCCTCAGTTTCTCAGTCAGGTGCTGCCTCAGGATGGTTCAGTCAATGCTGAACCACCTACATATTGGGGTTACAGTGGTTGTCCCATCAGATTTCACCACTTAGACAGACTTTCTGTTGTAGTTTGTGTAAGTACACTCTATGATATATGTGCTATGATGAAATCACTAAGGATGTGTCCTCACCATTAAAGGTACACATGACCATACAGTCAACATTTGCAAGTCTACTTTTGTCTTGCCTCTTAGGAGTGATTTTCAATAGGACTTTGGGGAGAGACACACTTGTAAAAAGGCACTTCAAAGCTTTCTGGGTTGCATAAAGTTAAAACAGTATATATGTTTCATCTTCATATTTTAATAAATTAATAATAAATTAAATATTAATAAAGACGTAAAAAAGCAGATTCCAACAAAATATTCTGACTCTGTCTAATCCTGGAGCATTAGCATCGTCCTCTTCCCTACAGTTGATGATGTTTGGCGTGTGTTTCTCCAGAATTGTGCTGCAACTTGTCTGCCCTGTGCACCCAAGGTCTCAGGACACTGACCTTCATGGATTGCATCATATGGGTTCCCTTGGTCTCTGTCTTATTTGGAGTTTGGCCAATGGGTGGCATCAGTAAGAGATACGAGAATGAGAGAAAAGAGAGTTATTTATTTCTCAACTCCCTTCATGTGGGTTGGCAGTGGCTGCTTTATTCCACCAAAGGACCCAGTTAAATCAATCAGGCTTCTGCTGAACTAGCCCTTTCTAGGTGCTAGTAGCTGTCCCTTTCCCTTGCACCTGTAGACCTGAGGGTAGTAATGGCTTCCTGCAATTGCTGGCTTTAGGATATTTCCCTGAATCCTGCCCACATCTTTGTAAATAGCGCCTTCCTTAATCTTTCTTCAAGAACTCCTTTTTTTTTTTTTTTTGGTACTAGAGATTGAACTCAGGCACTCGACCACTGAGCCACATCCCCAGCCCTATTTTGTGTTTTATGTAGAGACAGGGTCTCACTGAGTTGCTTAGCGCCTCGCCATTGCTGAGGCTGGCTTTGAACTCGCGATTCTCCTGTCTCAGCCTCCCTAAGTGCTGGGATTACAAGCGTGAGCCACCGCGCCAGCTTCTTCAATCACTCCTTTTGGTGAGCAATATGTCTACTACCCAGGTTCAGACAAATACAGTTTATGAAGGTATTGTTATTGCTGTCTCTTTCTAATGGTAAACAGAACCAAAGTTGCTTGAGTGACTACCTTTTGGCTTTTTATCTAATTATCTTTACTTCTCATTCCTCTCATTTCCTGAGCTGTTAGCGACTTCAGTTACACTAACCTCAGCCTCTGCACATCCAGCACTCCCAGAAAGTCTTTAGTATCTACTAAAAGGGCTTGGCTTTTATTTTCTCTCAGAATACTTGTATTTTAAGCATGGTGTGCTTTAAAAAAGAATCGGCTACTACATATTCTTAAAAATGAGTCTCCCACAACACCTGTCACCCTATTTATTCTCAACACCCCATGAGCGACACTGCTTTAGGCAAGACTTGTTGTGCAAGCATTTAACCAACAAATATCAGCAACTGGAAAGCCCATAAATAGCAGCAGAGAGGACAAATAGGATGAGTCAGTAAGCCCTCTGAGTCAGACTGCAGGGACTGGCCTTCCTTCTTAATTATGGGGCACTAAACCCTTCATCTCTGAAGTCATCTCTGAGCCTTGTATAGTCAATGTCATGCATCTAGTTGCCTTTGAAGATGTGCAATCTTCCTCCTTCTAGCTACACTTAAAGTGCCTGAGCTCAGAGCGTTCCTGTGCGTATGAAGTCTACATCCTCAGCAATTTGCTCCTTTCTGAGATAGGCAAGTGCTATGCTGTTAGTTGGGTTGAATCCTGGTTTAGGTACCCTCGATTTGTGGGATTCAGTTCACTGAATGTATCTCCTCTATCATGGAGTAACAACTCAGTAGTAGCTACAGAGTTGTCATGAAAATTAGAATTAATTTGGCCAATGACATGACATTCTGGAAAAGAAAAACTACAGAGTCAGAAAAAGGGTAAGTGGTGGCCAGGTGTTTAGAGATGAATAGATGGAGCACAGAGCATTTCTAGGGTAGTGGAACTATTCTACATGATACAGTAATGGTAAATACATGATCTTTTACATCTGTCAAGGCCCACGTAACTGTACAACATGGAGTAAACCCAATGCAGACTATGGATTTTATTGAATAATAATGTACCAAATTTGGTTCATCAGTTGTAACAAATATACCACATTTATGGGAGATGTTAATAGGAGAAACTAAGGAAGGGACAAGATGGGCATTTGGAAGTCTCTATACTTTCTAGGCAATATTTCTGTAAACATAAAACTTCCCTAGAAAATAAATTCTTTAAAAAAAACAGTTTGGATAAGATAGGTGAAAATATCTTTTAAAGTCTAGAGAGCTTGCCAAATATGAGGCAGAACACCTAAGTGATTTTAATGTAAGTTTAAAACTTCATTCTGGAGTTTGCTAAGTGTGTTCTGCATCACTGAGAGGAGGCCCAGGTTCACACTTAATTGCCTGTCTTCCTGTTTTCAAAGCTGTCAAGACCTCTACCTTCACTGCTGACTGGTTTCTACAAAAGCCCAGCCATGCCACAGAGATGCTACATTTGCATCATTACTGCCTTTTAAAATTGCCCAGGAAATGTTAATACACAATATCCTTCAGCATTTTTCCTTGTAATTCTCTGCCACCCCACTCTCACCCTGCCCAATATTTAGCAGCTATGTTTGATTAAGGTCACATTGTTCAGAGGCAAAAAGGCTATGAGAAGATTTAGGTCAAGATTAAGCACATTTAGGTTGGAAATTCTTTCTTCCCTTTAAACCAGAGAATGTTTGAAATAGACAAAGCTTCTTAAAGTGTTTGCTGGGGGGATTGGGCAATGAGGGGGTGGCTGTTGCTGCATCCTTACAAATACCTTTGATGCCCACCAAAACCCAGTAGAGTTTATAAATTACAGAGGCAGAAAGAAGACCAGTAGGGTCAAAAATTAGCCATAGTCACACAGTAATGACCAAGCAGGGATTCAAATTAAAGGTAGAGGAAGCCAGAAGCTGTTCTCAGTCCTTGCCATGTGAAATGAGCTGGCTAATTTCAGCCAGCTTATTCTTGGAGAATGGTGGTCAGTTGACCTCCCTCCTGGATAACACATGCACTTTTGAGAAGAACCTTCAAAGCTTTAGACAAAGACCTTCAGTATTCCCTGCACTATGATTGTCAGAACTCTGTACTGGGAGCTATTAATAGACTTACAATGCCAAAAAGAAAAAGTTCTGTGTCAAGTAACTAGGATATGCTGCACGTGATGGAGCCCTTTGCGAATGGTTATAATGCACATTCCAAAACGCTGCCACCAAGAAAACTACTCAGCTGCATTTAATTCTAACATTCCCCAAAATTTACTTGAGCATTTTGCATGATTTGCTTATTAAAATGTATTTGAATATCAACATAGGAAACACCAACTTTAAACAAGGAAGTAACTAATGGTGGAAGTTATAGCCACCCTGACATGACTCTGAGAGGTCCCTTTTTGAGGAAATGATCTCATGTCAGCAGCTTTCTCACCTATCCACAGGTGAGTAGAGCATGTTCTTCATGTGTAGATGTATTCATATATGTCCTATGTTCACGGTTCCCTACCACAACAAGTTAAGTTCTGTCATCTTTGATTAGGTATTAAAAGGACTCTCAGCCAAGAAACTCATAAGCGGTAGCTCCAGATTTTGAGGTAATACTATGGTAGACCAGAAAACAAAGAGAAACAGGTGTCTGAAAAGAAAATCAGATGACAGAACAAAGTTTAATGCAGGGAAATGAAGAATAAACTATGCATTTGACATCTCTTGCCTCCCTCCTACTCACTCTGAATGTGTAGACAGAAGCATCTATGTATTTAGAGATCAACATACTTAATGAATGGTACTTGAAATTTAAGCGACTCTGAATACTAATAGGATACATAGGTTTACACATAAAAGGAGATGAAAACAGACCATGAGAAAGGTATCTTTGCTACATATAACTAAATGAGTGTGGAAGCTAAGAGTTGAGGTCACTTTTCAAAACCACTTCCAATTTCAGGGCACAGAATGTTTTAGTCACACCCACAAGATTTAGCTATAGAATGTAACTAAAGTAGGAAAGCAGCAATTAGGTTTGCCACAGAGGATGAGAGCACATCCTGTCTGGGGACATGCATGCCTCTACGCAGAGTGGGCTCTGCAGCTGTCCACTCAGGGCTGGCCCTGTGCGGGGGAGAGCTCCAGGAAGGAGTCTGCTATGAGCAGAATGAGGCTGGGCTGCCACTCCCTAGGATTCTAAATGAGGGTGAAAAATTTTGAACTAGCTAGAAGCCAAAACCCATCCAAGAATAGAAGTGGAAGGGACCAGGGCTTTTTAAGTTTCTTCCACAGCAATCCAGATTCAAACATTGTTTCTAAGGATACTTTGGTTTCCTTGGAGAACTCTGGTTTCAAAGTGAACTTTCTTGCACAAAGAGGCATCCGATTAAACTGGTTGTGTGAGTGACTATTAAGTTTGAACATAGAGGAGACTATTAGGCTAGGTCCCATGTTTAAATTGCTACAGGAGAGAAACATCTCAGAAGCCAAGCATGCCTCAAAAGAACACTGTCACAAGACGAAAATGATGTCCAAATTGGAAGATTATTTTGCACAGTGTTCAGGAACACGGACTTCATGTGAGACAGGGTTAGTTAAGATTGTATAACTTACTAGCTATACAATCTGTGGCATGTCAGTGAAACTTGTTGAACCTTAGTTGGCTTAATCAGAAAGTGAGACTGAGAACCTTATAATCACATAGCCATTCAATGTAGTAATACATATTATAAATTTAGCACTGGGCCTGGCACAGAGTAAGTATGTTGTACAATATGTTGTAGTCATCATAGGGATCAAATTTCTCTCCAGGACTGGGTTAGGAGATAAGAGGAGAACAGATAAGCTGATAGGAGGAGTGATAAGGAAAGAGGGAAAGTTAAACTCTTCTATGACTTGATAGAATGTCTGTGGAGGAATGGCCTGGAGGTGCGGCTTAGTGATAGAGTCCTTGCCCAGCAGATGCAAAGCCCTGGGCTCCATCACCAGCAACACACGCGCGCGTGCGCACATACACACACGTCCATAGAAAAAGACAGTCTCAGAAGGGCTGACGCGGGTAAATTATACTGATCACTGGCCCCAAATGTGATTGGGTGTTTAATGTCCTTAACATGACATTGAACTGATACGACCAGAAAGTGTCAGAAGAAACATGAAAATGAATGAGGGTGAATTATGGATGGGTAGTTTGCTTTGCAGGAATTGTTTGGTGTTTGGAGAATAGTGACAAACTGTGGGTTTTGTCATGAAATGAGCATTTTATGATCATTCTTTAAATAACTCTACAGTTTTAAAGAAGTTCCCTGCAGTCATCACTTTTTACAATGTGTTCCTGGAAAGAAGGTTGGAAAAAAAAAGATGAAGTCAAACCTTTCCCTGTGACTGCCGTGCTGCTAGGATGACAAAGGGTCCCCTTCCAGGTCTGGCTGTCCCTGGTGTCCTAGTTCCCTTCATTCCTGTGTGCTCTTGGGTTTCTACACTGTAGCGCTTTCAGCCTGTAGGACAAAAAGGAAAAGCTCAAGGATATTTTTATACAACCAAGTTACAAAATCAATGGAATGGTTTTGAAAGCACTCACTTGCTAATGGGAATTTTTATGAGAGAAAAATAAAAGAGAAATTAGTTCAAATTTCCCTAGACAGATGTTTTAAAGAAATCTGAGCCTTCTAAAATGCTACAAAAAGCTTTTCTAAATTCTGAGAAAGAAGCAAAATTGTTGTTAGTTAAATGCTTAATGTTTATTATCACCAATATGTTACATTTTATCAATCATTAAAGTCCCTGGTATAATTAAAGTCACAATACAGTGGGCCCATTTCATAGAAGCTAGAAAACAGTTTTGCTGTTTTTATTATGGGTTTAGAATCTTATAATCTCATGTCTTTCTTGAATGATATTGTTGAGTATTTGACAAATACCCTGATCAAGGAATACAATATTTGTTATTACATTGCTCCTAGAGAAATAAACACTATCACTGAGCATGTTATGACTCAGCTTCCAAAAGAGCTTGGTGACCAGAAGTCTGTTGGTCTCAGAAATGACATTTTCACACATTCAGAGAAGTCAAAGCTGAGTTACATCAGGTATTTTTTGAAAAGATTCCACTGAAATCTGATAATTGAGAACAAAAATAAGAATCAGAGTGTTTCCTAATTTGTATATACAAAGCAGTGTCAGATTAATAGGTCAGGATAGAATAGATAAGTAAATAAATAAAATAGGTCAGCCTATATTATTCAGAGGGAAAAAATGTGCTTAAAATGCTAGTTGTTTTTTTTTAGTTGTCAACGGACCTTTATTTATTTATATGCTGTGCTGAGAATCGAACCCAGCGCCTCATACATGCTAGGCAAGTACTCTAACACTGAGCTACAACTCCAGCCCCAAAAATGTTAATCTTGATAAAGCAGGCCACCAACCATCTAAGACATGAGAGAATTTGGAATCCCTGAGCTAAGATATGGGAAGTGGGGGCACTATCTCACAGGAAACGTCATTTAGTTTCAGCTGATTATTGAATGACTGTATTTGCTGTTTTTCCTAGTTTAACTGCACATTGTTTTCCAATTCAAGACCATAGTATTTTTACATTCATTTTAGGGCAATCACACGCCAGAAAACATTTACTAGTATATCCTGAAACATTCAGATTTAATAGCTAAAAACCAATTATTGGTTTTAAACAATAGCTACCAACTTCCCTCACTAAGAAAGCAAAGATGCGTCAGCTCATGATCTGCAAATGGCAGTAATTACAAGGAGTTCTGCCGTCCCTAAGGGAAAGAACAACTTCACTTTCCGAGAAGGAACTTATTTGTACGGCATAAAAAACTATTTGCTGGTTTTTAATTTTATCTTTTCTCAAAAAACAAGTTTAGACTCTGCCTTTAAAAAACAAGCCCAGGAAATAAGTCCAAGGAGATCTGAAATTAGAAAAGTTTTCAGACTGCTAGCAGAGATGTGAAATATGAATATTTGTTCTGCAATTGATCTCATTTACTTTGAGCCCAGGATTAGGAGTGTCTATGGTTCTTTGTCAACCTAAAAAGTCAGTGGCCCCTCAAACAAGCCTCAGCATGTGTTTGCTTCAAGCCTGACAGCAACTGTCACCTCTGGACTGAAACAAAAGCCAAAGGTAAGTCCTGGGACCCCTCCACACTCCAGGAGTGACAGCATTTGAGATCTCCGTGGAGAAATCCAGCTGAATGTAGGAAAGCAGATGGGATGGAGCCAGAGGTTCAGGTGGGGAAGCATCAAAAGGGTTTTTTTCTCATTTGTAAATTTCTCATTACTATTGTAATATATGCTTCATTCAAAAGGTGTTTGACAATCCAGTAGGGATGTCACCATCCATGAGTCTTAGTAGAAAGTTCCAGAGGTCAAGCTGTTTACTTAGGGCAGCTACTAAGAATGATTCTTTAAAGATTGTATTTCTCAAAGATTTTTTTCTCATATTTTCATTTTTTTACATAATACAGTTGGCCCTTCATATCTGTTCCACATCTACAGACTCAACCACCTGTGGATTGAAAATATTTGAAAAAGAATTGTATCTGAGTTCTCAAGAAGAAATACAAATGGCCAACAAATACACGAAAAAATGTTCAACATCATTAGCAATTAGGGAAATGCAAATCAAAACTACGCTGAGATTTCATCTCAGACCTGTCAGAATGGCTGTCATTAAAAAAACAAATAATAAATGCTGGAGAGGATATGGAGAAAAAGGAACACTTTGCAGTGTTGGTGAGACTGTAAATTAGTACAACCACTATGGAAATCAGTATGCAAGTTCCTCAAAAGACTAGGCATGGAACCACCTATGACCCAGCTATTGTACCATCCCTTGTTATTTACCCTGAAGAATTAAAGTCATCTTACTACAGTGATACATGAATACCCATGTTTATAGCAGCACAATTCACAATAGCCAAACTATGCACCAGCCTAGGTATCCATCAGTGGATGAATGGATAAAGAAAATGTGGTATATATACACAATGGAGTTTCATTCAGCACTAAAGAAAAATTAAATTATGCATTTGCAGGAAAATGAATGGAACTAGAGACCCTTGTGTTAAGTGAAATAAGTCAAACTCAGAAGGTTAAAGGTCCTATATTTTCTCTCATATGTGGAAGCTGGAGAGGAAAAAGAAAAACAATGATGGAGTGTATCTTCTAAAAATCAAAGGGAGATTTGTAGAGGAAAGGAACCAAAGGATGAGAGGCGGGGATAGAGGGGGAAGTGCTAAGGATTGATACTGGCCAAATTATATTGTTATATTGTGTGCATGTATGAATATGTAATAATAAATCCCATCAATATGTACAACTATAATGCACCAATAAAAATGTGGGAAAATAAATAAATAAATAGGTTGAAGCAACATGCCTGGTTTGAAATATTAAAAAAAAAAACACATTTTTGACTCTGTTCACAGGGGGGTAAGGGGGAAGGTGGTGGAATATGATGATCATCATAGCTCTAGCTTTATGTATGACTGTATGTATGTTGTGATTCTATATCACTTACATCTAGAGAAATGAAATGTTATCCTCCAAAAATCAAAACAAAACAAAACAAATTTTTGCTTTAAGGAAAAAAAAAGCATCTGTACTTAACACATACACTCTATTTTTCTTGTCATCATTCCCTAAATAATACAGTACTATTTACGTTGCATTATGTCATAGAAGTAATCTAGAGATGATTTAGAATATACAAGAGGATGTGCTTAGGTTAAAAGGTGCCGTTTTATATGAGGGACTTGAGCATCCACGGATTTCAGTATTAAAAGAGCATCCTAGAACCCAGGGATATTGAGGGACGACTATTTATTTTCCCTTTGTAATTTCACCTATTCCTCCTGAGTAATCTCATCCATAGTTTCAATTACTAAATATCTTCAGCCAGCTTCCAAGCTGCCAGATCCCTCCACTCAGCATCAATGCTGTATATCCAACTCCCGGATGGACACCTCCACTGCTTGCCCTCTAGGCCTTTCACATTCAGCAATTACCTTAGCATCTCCCCCTCCTTTCCAAAACCATTTTCTGTATCCACAACCTCAGTGAATAGTACCTCCATCCAGCAATTAAGGCAAATACCTAAGGCAAATACCTGAATATCATCTTCGACTTTCTTTTCCTCACAATCATCCATGAGGAGGGCCTATTGATTCCACCTCTTAACTTCTCTTGAATGAATCCACTCCCTCCAATTCTACTGCCACTATCTTGGTGCAGGAGGCCACCACCATCTCAAACCTACATTACATCACATTCTTCTGAACTGAAATTCTTAGCATTTTCAAACATGCTGCATCTTTCAAAGGCTCAAATTTGATCTTTCTTATTCTCCTGCTTAAAACACATGCCTACTGCCTACAGTCCAAAGCCAAGCCCTAGGTAGGGCATAAAAGCATTTTCTTTATCTATTCCCAGTTTATCACTATGACTTCATCCCTTGCATTATACAATCTATCAGTTCTGGGTTATTTGATATTCCAGGTCCTCTCTTGCTTTCAGTTTTTTTCAACCTGCTTTTCCCCCATCTAGAATGCCCATCCCTTCCATTCCCTAAGCCCACATCCCTGCACCTGGCCATATCTTGGAGCCTTCAGGTCTCAGTTTAGATGTCACTTTTTCCAAATAAATTTCCCTTTCCTGCCACACTGATTAGGTAGCCCTCTCATAGTTTAACATAGCGCTCCAAACAGAGCATTGTAAGCCACTGTTTTCACTCCCTGATTTAGATCTGTTTTGGTTTTGCTTTGGTGGGGATGGAATCCAGGGCCTCATGCATGCTAGACTAGTGCTCTACCACTGAGCTGCATCCCCAGCCCTTCAACTCCCTGTTTACTTCTTTCTTTCTCCCACTCCTTGAAGACAAGGATATATATTCATGTCACGATTGTAACCTAGTACCCAGCTCAATGCCTGGCACATAGTTCATGTTACATCAGTGAACTAAAATTTATTTCCCCCACCAGCTACTGGTAAGTTCCTTCCTCCCAGAGACTAGGAATGCTGAGGTAGGAAAATCATGAGTTTAAGGCCAGCCTGGGCAACTTAGCAAAACCCTGTCTCATTATTATTGTAAATAATAAAAAGAGTTGAAGACATAACTCAGTGGTAGAGAGCCTGTGGGTTCCATCCCCAGTACTGGGGGGGGAAAAATCATTTCTCCCTCAATTTTTTCTCCAGGCAAGTACTCTGCCATTTTGTTAGGTTTTGACAGCTAAGATTAAAAGTAAAAAGACAACATAAATAAATGAATAGCAAATACATTAAAAGCTCCAATGTGCAAGACCTGCTTTTATCCATGTAATAAAGCTATATTATCTGCAAGTGGATTTTTCCTGTTATATGTAAGGGTATTAAATATGTTGATGTTTCTCAGTGTTAGAACAGGAGAGCTTCAGCTTTCAATACGGGCAACCTGAAGAAGTTGTCATCATCTGTGTTAGAAGATGTCATGTTCCTGGGCTGTTTGGACACTTTGAAGCCTTCATCAGTTACACTGTTATTGCAAGTGCCAAAACCCCCAACTCAGTTAACGTAGACTCCCCTCCATTTTCCTAAAAAGGGAAGATTCGTTTATGGAATCCAACCAGTTTGGAATAACCAATACACAGAAAGGACAGCCACGCATTTAAGCCTAGAAAGAATCAAAACCAGGAGTCAACAGCTACAAAGATTTTCACCGGTTCTTCTGCAGCTCTGCTCCCTGCAAAACTTGCCCATTCCCACTAGTCTTCTCCACTGAAGAGAAACACCCTTGGGTTCTTTTCTAAGGATACTGTACCACCACCAAAACCCAGGTGACTTAAGTAACAGAAACGTATTTTCTCACAGTTCTGGGTGGTTAAATTCTGAAATCAAGATACCAACAAAGTTCCTGTCTCTCTGATACTCTAGGGGAGAATCTTCCCTCCCTCCTCTACCTTCTGGTGTTTGTCATCAGTCCATCAGGTGTCTCGGGCTTGTTAAGTGTATCATTCCAGTCAGATTGTCATCTTCTCCGGTGTGCTCACATTATCTTCCTTCTTAGTGTGTCTGTCTCTGTGTCCAAATTTCCACTTTTAAAGTCATATTGAATAGGGCCTACCTTAACGACCTCATATTAACTTGATTACCTCTGTAAAGAACCAAATAAGGTCACATTCTGAGCTCCTAGGACTTTAATATATCTTTGGGAGAAAACACAATTCAACCTACAGCAACCAACAGCAAGTCTCCAATATTTACATCTAAACTTTCCTTTACCAAAGGAAAAGCCAAGGACATGACCTGGTTTGTGTGAAGTCCCCACTTCCAGAACAAATCGACAGAGATAGGAGGCAACAGCAGAGTCCCACATGATCATGGCTATTTGTGCACGATCATATTCAAGTCTCGCTAAAAAGGGATTCATCCTTTTTTACAAATAAGATGGGGTGGCCATATAAATGGGGGAAAGCCAGTCAGAGGAAGGAAGTGACATGGAACAGTTAGGCCCACATCTGCTTGCCTTCATAGTGATAAGGAGACAGTTTAATTAATGCAAGAGAATTAAGATACAGACATCTCAGCAGAAGGACTGGGAAACATTTGCAAGAAGTGAGTGGGTATTAGGAAAAAAACCAGGAAGGAGCATGCATCGTTACCTATCAAATGTCTTTAATATCACAGCTGAGAAACAAACCAAAGCCTTTGTTCTAATCACTGTTGCTGTGAGTGACAGGTGTATTATTTTGCTTTCTCAGATTGTGTGGTCAACCAATTTGCCCCCTACATACAGCATTCCATTATATATTTTTGCTCCTAACTTCTTTTCTATTCCAGAGGTGAATGCATATAAGAATAAATTTGTAAAACCTGGGGCAACCTGGTGGCACCAAGAATGAAGTTTGGTTTTTTTTAAATATTTTTTAGTTGTAGATGGACACAATACCTTTAATTTATTTATTCATTTTTATGTGGTAGTAAGGATCAAACCCAGGGCTTTATATGTGCGAGGAAAGCACTCTACCACTGAGCCACAACCCCAGCCCCAAAAATGAAGTTTTTTTTAACATCATGAACTATGGCTAAATGGGAAACAAAGACAAGTCAAAATTTCCCTTACTCAAAGGTTAGTATGACTATTTAAACATTCATTGAGATTTTCTTAATTGCTAAATTTATTTGCTCCAAAATAAAATTGGGCAGATCTATTTTGGATACCCACTTAAAGTCCAACCTTTAAAAATTAGGATTAAAATTTTTAACTATAGAAAATAAAACTTGCTCATTACAGACAATTTGAAAAAAAATCCATGAAATCGTGTTTAAAAATTAAAAATCACCTATCATACTGCCACTAACTACTGTTAACATTTTGCTATCTTTACTTAGTTATTTTCTCTATACATATAAATGGTTATTTATTTATTTATTTATTTTGGTGATGGTGCTGGGGATTGAACCCAGGGCCTAATGCATGCTAGGCAAGCACTCCACCAACTAAGCTATATCCCCAGCCCAAATTCTTTTTTTTTTAACAGTTAGTCCTATTATGCAATTTTATGAACAGTTTTTTTTCATTTTATATTTTATCATGAGCTCTTTTTCATAGTTAATGAAAATATTTTTAATGACAGGATAGTATTCTATGGCATGCCAAGATGTATATAAGCTTTATTTTATTGTTAGATATATAGGTAGTTAACTATAAACTATTACTTATCATAAGGATGTCTCAAAAATTTACATATGCAGTTTTATTGTTAAGTCTAGCTAATCAGCCCTAGGAAAGTTACAATGTTTTAGCCATCACTAAACAAACCTAAGTTTATTCTAAAGTCAGCTTCTAAAATGAGATAAGATCTAAATTATCTGAAGGAATCTACCAAAATGTATACAATTTATAAACATATTTGATTCCTAGCTACAAACTATCTCATATCTTGAAAAGCATGTTATTCAATTTCCTTGGCTTTCTCCAAGTCTTTTGGGAATCCCATACCTTGCAAATAAGTATTTGTAAAGTTAAAAAGAGATGAAACTAATACTGTGTTGCTGTTTGTGTGTTGGTAGGGTTGAGGGGCTCTACAGTCCACCTGTGTTCCAGAGCTGCTAATCCAAGTTCCCTTGAGCAGTCTAGAAATTATATTGCTAGAAAGATGAAAACCTGCTGCAGCTATAGTTAATTAGTGCAATTTCATGATGAGAACACAGGGCTTACATTCACCATACCTGGGTTCAAATCCTGATGCTGGCACTTTGGGGAGCACAACTTTGCGTAACTCAATATTGGTGAATCAATTTACTATCTCTAAAACAGAGAAGGTAGGTTAACATTTTTAAGGACACATGCTTTACATGAGCGCTCCCATTTAAATCTCACTGAAAAATTATCCCTTTCACAAATAAAATAACAAGTTCAGACTGGGCAAATAAGTACACAAACTGCTAAGGAGACAAATCAGGATTTGATTCCAAATATATCTAACCCTAAAGCTCATGTTTTGCCCCCTGTCCCATGAAATGTTGCTTCCTCAACTCAGACTACAGGGAATTGGTTAAATTTGAATGCTCCCTCTAGCACAGAAAGCACACTTTCATTCCTCTAGTTGTTTGTTTGTGTTTTTTGTTTTTTTGTGTACCAAGGATTAAATTCACGGTTGCTCAACCACTGACCCACATCCTCAGACTTTTCTTTCTTTCTTTTTTTTTTTTAATTTTGAGACAAGCTCTTGCTAAGTTGCTTAGGACCTCGCTACATTACTGAAGCTGGCCTTGAACTTGCGATCCTCCTTCCTCGGCCTCCCAAGCTGTTGGAATTAACAGACATGGCCACCATGCAGGGCTCTCTAATTGTTTTTGAATTACAATTTGTTGAGATGGAGAGTTGAGTCTAAGGCCAGGCAAATGAAACATACTCAAGCATGATGGGCAAGGGAGCACACAAACTCAGTAATCAAAGTAAGAAACATTTTAATACAGTATTTTTAAAAGTCCAAATTAATGTAAAAATCCATGATGAGCAAAAATAATACTATAGTTAAAAACAAGATCTCATTGTGTCATACCACACCATAGTAAAATTTGAGGCAAAAGGAAAAGTGCTCATCCCATGCACATTTTTTATGTTTTAAATGTTTAATTATAATAAGGATCATGTAAAGAAATTTTATGCACATATGATTTTTCTAGAATATTAAGGTAGTTAAAAATATTGGACGGTTGAAAATTAGGTATATTAAAACATAATTTTATGTTTAAATATTTTATTTATATTGAAAACAGAATTTTTTTAAGTTGTCAATGGACCTTTGTTTTATTTGTTAATTTATTTATATGTGGTGCTGAGAATCAAACCCAGTGCCTCACACATGCTAGGCAAGTGCTCTACCACTGAGCTACAGCCCCAGCCCCTGAAAACAGAATTTATTCTGAATTTTTTTTCGTAGCTTTGGTGGAAGCAAACTTATCAAAAATATTTTAATTAGTGCCAATAACCATTTTTAAAAAATACATGAAACCATGTAATCAGCTCCATATTATATAGTGCACATTTTTTTTTTTTTTTTTTTTTTTTGCTTCAGCTTCCAGTGTGGCTCAGGATAGCACTAACTGGGACTATGACTTCTGACAACAAAACTGAAACATTTGAAGGGTTCTGTAAATGGGAACAATGCATCTGATAATATCTGATTCCTCAGATCTCTTATCGCTGTTCCTTTGGGTCATGTCTTCTTTTTTCATTGAAAAACATCACTGTCAGGCTGACTTTTAGAATAACGTTCCTAAAGGACAATAGAAACCAGTCATGTTTTGACAGCAGCAGGCATAAATCAACCTCCCACATCTGCTGATGCTCCAGGACCTCTGGGTGGACTTTGGAGCCTAGTCAGCTGCTGAATATTTGAGAGATACTATCTCCTAAATACTCCCAAATCAAGGATTTGCATAATTTTTCCACATTCCAATATTTAACAAATATTTCCTGAACTCAGACTATAGGGAATTGGTTAAATTTGAATGTTCCCTCTAGCACGGGAAGCACACTTTCATTCCGCTAGTTGTTTGTTTGTGTTTTTTGTTTGTTTGGGTACCAAGGATTAAACTCACGGTTTTTTCTACTAAATAAAGCAAACCATACCTGGGCTTGTAGATTATATTAACAGTCTTGCATTTTTGGAATACCAATTAATAGTGTACCTAATTATATATTTTGTCATTAAAAAGCAGTAATAAACATCTTTATTATAGTAACAGCTGTTGGCAATATTTTCTACTTTTATGATTTTCACTTGTATTCGACATGTATGAAAATTCAATAGAGTTAACTAGATATTATCTTTTTTTTATAGCTTTATTTTATTTTTATGTGGTGCTGAGGATCGAACCCAGTGCCTCCCGCGTGCTAGGCGAGCACGCTACCACTGCGCCATAACCCTAGCCCCTAGATATTATCTTTTATATAAGTTAATTCATGCACTTGTATTTTAAAGCTGGTGATCATCTAGTGACCAGCCCTCTCAGTTTCTTCAAACGAGAAAATCAAACCTCAGATCATCCAGTTGGTCATCCAGTTTGTACATGGCAGAGCTGACATGACACTCACTATCCTCTGACTTCAGGTGCAATGCTTTTTCCACCCTGCCAAGTTGCCTCCCTTAAAAAATATGCAACCAACAGCATATGATTTTAGACAGGAGTAGACAAACAAAGCAGAAAACTCAAATTGAACATGAGAAGATCTAAAAGGACCAAATGAGTATGAAATGAAGTGCCCAAGGAAAAGTGAACCTTCCAGAATGGCGATGAGAAGGAGTTACTCAGCCCTGGTCACAGTAGCAGAGCTATGAAAGGCTGGGCTGCTGAGTAGGGGTGTGATGTGTGGTTGCCACATGGCTAGAGACAGGGGCATGGTCCGCACAGGCAGGGAGCAGAGCCTCACCAACTTGACCAGAGACAAAATATTAAGTCACAAATATGGCCTAATCAGAATCAAGAAACAGATCAATCCCCCAAAATTAAGAAGACCCAGTAAGATGAGAAAGAAAACAGACTGGGGGAAAATGAAAATGTTCTGACATGAATGATGATATTGGTTACACAACACTATGAATGTTTAATGCTGTCAAACCATACACTTAAATTGGTTTAAATGGTAAATTTTATTACATGTAATTGAGCACAATGTTTAATATTTTTTTAATTAAGAGATAACTCAGGTTGACCTAATTCCCTCTGCCTCAAAGGCAAATCCTTCTAGGCCAACAAAAGTCAAGATCTGCTGAGGTAGTGCTTTGATTGGGGTGGAGGAAATAAGCACTCCTAAGGGGACATTCTTTGGCTCTAACAACGAACTAGCCAGGGTCATGGGAGTAGAGATGTCCTATAACATGTGAGTCAATCATGCTGTCTTATGTCAGAGACAAATTTTAAATGTCATTCATGTAGGTGAAAAACCTGTTTAAAATAATGTGAGCCCAGAATCTAACCTTAATTTACACATTGAACACAGAGTAGTTTTAATGGTTTTAAATGCATGAAATTATTTAGGAATGCAACTACCATACAAATACAAGGGAAATTGGACACTGTCTCACTCATAATTTAACCCAGAGGGATTCATCATTTTGGAAAATTATATTACCGATGGTGATGTCACTTACAGTATTTGAGTCATTAATAGAATATTCCAGGATCATTCTTCATCCATAGCTGTCACGTTCACTATGAACCTATGGGTGAGTTCAAGTATTTGATTAAAATACATGTTTATTATAAATTACTGTCCTTACTTTCTACTTTATGTTCCACTTAAGCTACCATTTTTTAAAAAATTATGTGTGAGATTAGGTTATATTTCTGTTTGTTTTATTTTAAAATAGGAAACTTTTACAACAGAAAAGAGATGTTAAGACTGGTGAAATGTGTCTACATCCAACCTGGGTGTCTTGGTGTCCACAATCATTGGTGACTTCCCAAGCATTTTGGGGGAGTCCTTGTGTTCTACTGTCTGGGCAGAGATCCACCCTTTATCACTGGGCTCTTATGATCCCTTTTCTGCTTGTATCAAAAGGCTAGCTCAGTCAAGACATAAACATCTTGTCACCTCTTCCAAGTAGTGTACAGCATCTTCTTGGGGAAAGAGGAATTTCAGATGTTTGAATTTCAGAATTTTAGAAACTAGGTAGAGAGGGCACATGTCAGCAGACAGCATGGTCAGTAACAACTTAAAGCAAGAGGGTAATGATGACCAAAAACAAATACAGTTTATAATACATTTCTTACCCCCAATTTTTCTAAATTAAGAAAAAAATTAAAATATATATGCAAAGATTACTTGTGCACAATCAAAAGGAAGTTGAATTTAATTACAATTACAGTTATTTACAAGGTTGATCAATTCCTAGATCATTTTGGAGCATTGATAATGTTTTTTATGCCCCTTGGAGCAACATTAAAAGTCACTAAAGCAAAGGAATCCCATTAGGAAATGTGGTCTCTGTCCTTGCTGAAAATAGAGTGACTCAGTTCATAGCTAGTTTTCATGCTTCCTTCTTAATGGCCATATCAATTTCCTTTATAATTATTTTCCTTCAATGTACATGTATATCAATTTGTTCTCATACCAGAGAATTAGAACATCACATATAATCTTTCAGAGCACTTTAAAAACATCAGTTCTTTATACAACTATGTTATAAAAACAAAACATGCTCAAACTTGATTTCATAATCTAAACCACATTATGAACAACTCAAGTTAATTAGTAAATTTAAATTTTATGACACTATTATTTATAACAGCTACACCTTGAAAACAGCCTAAGTGCCTACAACAGAAACACAGTTCAATAGAAGACATGATATCCATAAATGGAATACCATACAGTCTCCAAAATGATCTTACAGAAATATTGATGAGCTAGCTGGGCATAGTAGTGTACACCTGTATTCCAGTTACTTGGGAGGCTAAGGCAGGAGGATTACAAGTTCAAAGCCAGCCTTGGCAACTTAATGAGACTCTATTTCAAAATAACAAATAAAAAGGGCTAGGAATATAGTTCATTGGTAGAATATTCCTGGGTTCAATGCCCAGTAACACAAAAAATAATTATGTATTATTAACACAATTATGTATTATTAACACAAAAAATAACCCATTATGTATTTAATCATGAGAACATTATCCAAGTTTTTAGAAAACACACATACACACACATACACACATTTATATGTATATATGCTTAGAAAAAAAAAAAACCTGAAGGTGTATACACCCATATGTTACAAGTCATTGTAAAATTATGTTTGGGTAACAATTTTGGAGGGTGAGGTGAATGGCTTATCTGTAGTTTCTAAATTTTCTGCATGTATACTTTTGTAATAAAAACAATAACTCATCAAAAGAAAAAATACATTTAATTCTTATTGGCAACAAATATTTTCTCTGGGGCTACATATTTTTTTCTAAGACCATAATAAACTAAGGAATTAGAACAAGAAGGTATAAAAGCCACGCTCATTTTCTTGATTAGTCACCTATGGCAATGATCCTCTGAACTCATCACCCGCTAAGTCCCAAACTGGTTCTTCCCTAGCATCCCCTGTCTCATGAATGGTATCACCTACCTGGCTGCCCAAATACTTGTCACTTTTACCCCCTAAGCAGGTGTCCACCTCTGTCTAGTGTTTCTTCATAATAGTTCTCCACGTTTGAACCCTGTCTTTCCCATTCCGGCTTTCTCTTGCCCCAGGACTACAGCAAGCCCCTGTAACTGGCCTCCCTGCCTCCAGCCTTGTTCTGGCCCAGGCTTGCTCACCCTGCTGTCCAAGAGGAGGTTCTAGCATTCTCAGCTGCTCTCTGCTACAACTCCTTCCTTAGCTTTCACCACTTTCAAAAGAAGACATATGCAAAGCTCCAGATTTGGCCTTTGCTCACCTCTCCAGTCCCATCTGCCATCACAGCTCTTAGCACTCCCAATCATAATGAGCCAATTACAACCCTCCCAACACACAATGCTCTCACATCCCTCTTTCTTTGAACACACTGATTCTTCTGCCTGAAACACTCTTGCGGTTCCCTTCCCTGACTCTCTCTTCAGTCCTTCAAAATGGACCCTTACTGTGTACTATCCTGGGAAGCATCTTCAAGCCATGAGCTTTATGCAGGAAGGCAAACCTAGGGCATTTCTTGTTCCGGTGCACACAATTAAAAATCACAGACTCTTGAGTCAGACCAGCCTGGCCCTGTTCGGCTGCCACTGCCTGTCAAAACCATGAGTTCTGGGCAAGTTACCTTAACCTCCAAGCCCTGATTTATAAAATGATAATGAAACAGCAACCTTATGAAGCTAGTCCAAGATCAAAAGCAAAAATATACTCAAAGGGCAAACAAGTTCACCCCATTATCTAATTTACTTTTTTTTTTTATTCTGCTCTGTGTGTTTAAGTCAGCCATCCTACTTCCTTATGCAGAATGCAGCAAAATAGACAAAAATAAGAGGAAACCCACCTGGCACAGCAGTGCACACCTGTAATCCCAGCTGAGGCAGGAGGATCGCAAGTTCAAAGCCAGCCTCAGCAAAAGCAAAGTGCTAAACAACTCAACAACTCAGTGAGACTGTCTCTAAATACAAAATAGGGCTGGGGATGTGGCTTGGTGTTCAAGTGCCCACGAATTCAATCCCTAGTACCAAAAAAAAAAAAAAAAAGTGGGGGGGGGGGACCCAATTATAAGGCCCCTGCTCACACTTTAAAACCCAGATTGTGTTACCTTCTTAAGTGCCCCACCCTTCACCTGAGTCTCATTTAGATGTGCTTGTGTATCATGTATGCATACCTCAACAATTACTGGGCAAAATAATTACTTGCTTCCTTGACTACCTTTTCCATTCCTTTCCTCAAGGGAAAGAATCATGTCTTATTTTACTTGGAATCAGCAGATCTCAAAACAGTGTCTGACATATACCAAATACTCATTGAAGAATGAATAAATGGCCACTCACAACTCATGCCTCTCACAATCCACTTGACTTCGTTTTAGACCCTTCTAGAGATTTTGGAAAATTCCCAGCAGGGGCCTCACCCACTAACAGGGAAACTGACATCTGAACTCTTGTCCATTCCTTTTCTGCTAAAGAAGCCCTACCTCTCCTTCTTGCCCATGTAGGTCATTCTAGTTTCAGTATCACTGTAAACCTCTCCTCTTCCTTATGTCCTTCGGACTGCTCCAGTCCATTGTGGTCTTTCATCCTCTGCACTCTTTAAATATCTGGAGTCTATACCATTAATCTGACAATCACTATATATTGAGTTGCTAAGCAACTCTTCTTTTTGTTTTTTTCTTTGCAGAATTGGGGATAAAACCTAGGGTTGCCTTACCACCAAGCTACATCTCCAGTACTTTTTATTTTTTACTTTGAGACAGAGTCTCACTGAGTTGCTGAGGCTAATCTCAAACTTGTGATCCTCTTGCCTCTGCCTCCTGACCAGCGGAGATTCCAGGTATGCACCGCTACACCTGGCTGCTTAAGCAACTGTTCTATATTCATATTCAACTGTTATTTACCTTCAGTCTTGTAATTTAAACTTTCTTGTGCATATTTCTCACTTCCCAGTGTAGAGAGTACATTCCTGGAACAGCTGTCAAGTCCTGCATTGTGCTTTTCTGCAGTATTTTGCACACATTTCCCTATCATAACACCCCCCTCTCTATTCTCTGCCTTTCCCTGCTTTTTCTCCCAAGGTAACAACTAATCTTCCAAAGCATGGCTCCTTTGCTTTCTGGATTGCATTTGGTCACAAATAAATGGGTGGAAAGACAAAGTGGTTGGGAATTTCTTCCCTTGCTTGGCCAGTTCTATGGTGTTCGAATCTTCCCAGGATGTTGGGTTCTTTAGAGCGACCCCTCTTCTAGGGCTCCATCTTTCAACTGGACTCCCATGCCATCATTTCTTCTCTTCCCCTTTCAGGCCTGGTGCCTCATCTTTCTTTCTTTTTAGACTCTTTTTTTTGGTACTGGAGATTGAACTCAGGGCCACTCGACCACTGAGCCACATCCCCAGCCCTATTTTGTGTTTTATGTAGAGACAGGGTCTCACTGAGTTGCTTAGCGCCTCGCCGTTGCTGAGGCTGGCTTTGAACTCGCGATTCTCCTGTCTCAGCCTCCCTAAGTGCTGGGATTACAGGCTTGAGCTACCGCGCCTGGCTAGACTCTTTTTTTTTAATTATTGGTGCATTATGAGTATACATAAGTGAGATTCATTGTGACATACTCATACATGCACATAACTTAATTTGATCAATTTCATTCCTCAGCACCTTCTTTTCCCCTCCCTTCCTCCTTCCCTCATCTCCTCCCTTAGCTCTACTGGTTTCCCTTCTATTTTCACGAAGTTCCTTTTTAAAAGTATTTTTCTAACTTCTACACAGGAAAGAAAACATGCGAGCCTTGACTTCCTGAGCCTGGCTTGTTTTGCTCTAGATGATCAACTTTCTTCTGCTATGCCCTTATCCACGCCCACATTTCTGTAAACAGTCCTTTCATTAAAGCGTCTTCAAAGTATAATGTGCTGTTTCTCACTAGGATCTAGACTGATACAGAAGCTTTCAGTTTAGTTGGGATAAGACTAGAGTTGCATTACAATTTATCACCCAAACCAGGACCCTTCCGAGAGTGATGGGGGAACTGTGAAGAGTTTAACCACTGTGACAAACTTAAATCAGAACTGTCTCAGGCAACCTGAATGGACATCCTAGTCAGACACACACAAACAGTGGTTACAGTGAAGAAACAAAAACATTTCTAAAAGAGATAATATTACAGGATAGGTTAAGTGCCAAAGGGTGGGATAGACTTTCAGTGCTACAGCCATTCCAAGAAAAGAGAGGTCATTTCTCCTGGGGAAGAAGATATCTGAGATCAACTGAGTTATTCAGTACTCTTTCTTCAACTATATGAAGTCACACAATCCACATGCACTTGGCCCATTTTGTAAATTTTCTTCAAGAGATATCATTCCTAGTCTGACCCCCACCTCTACTCACATCCCAGCATGACTCTCAACATTTCTTTTCATTGCTTCATTACTCAGCTCTGGGTTCTTTTTTTTTTTGTTTGTTTGTTTTGGTTTTTTTTTTTCTTGGTACCAGGGATTGAACTCAGGGGCACTCGACCCCTGAGCCACATCCCCAGCCCTATTTTGTGTTTTATGTAGAGACAGGGTCTCTCTGAGTTGCTTAGTGCCTCGCCATTGCTGAGGCTGGCTTTGAACTCGCGATTCTCCTGTCTCAGCCTCCCTAAATGCTGGGATTACAAGCGTGAGCCACCGCGCCCGGCTCAGCTCTGGGTTCTTAAGGAAAGAAACTGAACTTAAATTTTAGCCAATTTTTCTTTTTCAAAAATCAAATGAGGGGCTGGGGTTATGGCTCAGCAATTGAGCGCTTGCCTCGCATATGTGAGGCACTGGGTTCGATCCTCAGCACCACATAAAATAAATAAAGATATAAAAAAATAATTGCACATCATTTAAAAAAAAAATCAAATGATATAGCTATAAATCATTGTGGATATCTGCTATTTTTTATTATTTAAAAAAGTTTTATCTTCATTTTACAAAGTTATCTAAGAGGTGATTTATAAGTTTTACTTGCAAATTCAAACATTCTCACTAATAATAGCATAAAGCCTAATAGGTAACATAGAAACCTTTTCTTAATGTGTGTATGTAGGTTTCTTTGCCTCTTAAACAAAAGGTTTGACAACTAACAAATACTCTAAAGACTTGCCACCCCCAGAAGAATGACCCCCAGACCCATTGCTCCCCAACTTCTATGATATTCAAAAGTACTTGATGAGGAAGTGTTTCTGATCTTCATGTTGCTGGAGGAAGTAGGTCGCTAGGAGCCCCAGTGTGTGACTTCAGGCCTGTCAAATGACTACTTTGCTCAAGCATTTCATACACATGAGAATAGTTCATAAAAACACTTGCACCCCTGCCAAGGAGCAGAATGTACTCTAGACTGGGACATCCAGAGTTGCTTCTTTCTTTCTTCCAGCCAACCTGTGCCAGTTAGAATTGGATCACGAGGAGATGGAATTGCAAAGGTCCCTCCTGAGAGATTCAGAAAGAATCCTACAAGAACAAGACAAACAGGAGAAAAAAGCAATAACTAGAGATAAAAATCAGGCATAGACTTACTAGTATGCAGGAAATGGTACAAATTGAAGCAGACAGGTGAAAGTGAAGAGAAAAAAACACAGGAAAGAAATATGAGCTGACAATCACGTGGGCAGTCTCTTATTCCATGCTGATAAACTATTAAAATCTATAACAAGCAGGGCACTTGGAGCAATTTTAGCAGAATGCAAGTTTCAAGTATGAAATAAGAAAAAAGCTGAAGTGTGCCTTGAATAGCAGAAAAAACAAGAATGACCTAAGCAATTTTGCAAGTCTTTTTAAACTCTTATGAGGCATTTTCTGTCTCCTGCCTATATATCACCAGGGAAGAACTCCAGCTGCTGCACTGATGGATGGGGGAAGTTCTCTATCTCCTGTACACGAAGAGGTAGTATTCTGTAGGAGGGAAGTGAGTACTGGAAGCTCCCTGATGAGAATATTCTGGGTCCATATGGGGTGTAACATTCTATCAGCCTGTGAATTTTAAAAACTACCCCAAGGCCCAAAACTAATCCTTCAATTATTGGCCACTGCCTGCTGTGCATTGCATGCATTATGTGAAATGGATTATAACTAATTTTTCAAAGTCAGCAGATTGTTATTTACCCATATGTTGACAATTTGCAGAAGCAGAAACTATGTCAGCCACTCCATGAAAAACACTACACCTCCTCAAAAGTCCTCATTAGCAATATCTACATTGGCTTTTAATTTTAAAATGTATTAAAATAATTTTATATTATATATGAAATGTATTATTTATAATTTATATAAATACTTTTATAGCACCTATAATTTATATAGCTAGAGAAAACAAAATATATACATATAATTAAATTACATAAAATAATTATAAATGTATTTTTGTCGTGTAATTTATAGAAATCATTATATTATTTTATCATATTATTATATTATTATATATAATATAATAAATGCTATATGTTATAAAATGTGAAAAATTTTTATATCATATATAATTTATATATAATTTTTAAAGTAAAAGCCAATGTAGTTATTGTTAATGTGTGTACATTTATAATATATAGTATTGATAAAAACTTTTATGAAAGATTTTTGCAAAGGATATACAAAGTAAAATGGCAAAATGTGCATGTGCGTTTTCATAATCCATCATTACATTGGTTCATTGAACAGTAGTGACATTTTGATAATTCATTTCCATTTATTTCACAAACACATTATGAAGCCTGTTATCCAACAGGCACCATGCAGGATAGCCTGGTACAAACTCCAGTAAGGAGCTCTCAAGGAGCTGTGTAGATCAGCTTGAGAGAACAAGGCCCTTTGCTATAGGATAAATGCCTTGATAGATATGTACTTAGATGCCAGGAGAGGTGAAGGGTCTAGGAAGACCTTTCCAAAGGTAGTCTCAGCAGAAGCTGAGTTTTCAAGGATAGGCAAGTGCTAGTTGAAGAGAAAATGAGGATGAAGTAAAAGAATCTTCATGCAGAAGGCAGGGAGAACAGCATCTTGCTAAGGAATTGGAGCATGGCTATGCTTGATGCACTTATGACCAGGGCACACGGTAGACATCAAAGATTGAAGAATGATTGACAATGAGACTAGATAGACAAGGTCAATACTGTTAAGGAACATGCATGCTAAGCTGGCAACCATGGAAGATTTCAAACAATGACATAGCATGATCAGATGGTGGAAAATGATGAGATAATAAGATGATATTAGAGACCCCAAGCCACCCACCCATAGAAGAAATAAGAAACGGTAAAAAGAAAGATGAGATGGCTCAAGCTATTTAGAAAAGAGAATCTACAGTCTTCGCACTGCTTGGATATGGCTCATTAATGAGAAGAAGAAATCTAAGATGTCTTTCAGATTTCAAGCTAAGACCATGTCACTCTTGGATGCAGGATCACTGGAGGCTAGACAGGTGGCCATTGTTGATCATTTCCATTTCCATAAATAAATAAAGCCAAAATACCATTCCTCCTTAAAATTGATTTATCTCAGATCTTTGTTGCAGTAATGGAACACAACATGGTTCCACCTGTGGTTATGTGCTAGCTATGCCCGTTTTCAAGTTTATAGTTCAGACCTTGCTGCTGAGGTTCACCTCCCAATAGTGGCACAGGCCTTTAACACATGGGTCTTTGCAGGACAATCCAGACCTAAACTATAGCATATGTGATGAAGTCATCTATGAAAAAGGAGTAAAGGCAAAAGAGCAAAGGTCCGAGTCAGAATCTTGGGGTTTACTCTCATAAAGCAAGCACCAAGCACAGATTAGAAAAGAGCAACCAGAAAGGTAGAAAGAAAAGAGTGTATTTTTTCTCTGAAATGAAATAGAGAACAGAGTTCAAAGTGAGAATGACTTACACTGTCAGATGCTGCATCAAAGCTGAGAAAGATAAAAAGGGAGAGGGGAAAAAAGCATGTTGTCTTAGCAATGCATTTCAGAATGTGGAGAAATGAACTATTTCTGGTATATAAGCAAATTATAAATTTTAATGTGGCAATTTAGTATCAAAAGTCATCATTGAATTTAATATATATTATGCATTTATATATTACATAATTATATATATTATGTATATAATACATTATCTATATTACTCTCAGATGATGGTTAAAAGATTATCCTTCTAAAAGGCAGAACTACGTTACTTTGCTTGATATGGTGTCACAGGTTGGGCTTTCTAGAAGAGGCCAAGAAATGTCAAGATGGAATATGAGGTGTTGGATGTTTGTGAGAGATCAACACTGCAAGAAAGGAGAAGCAAAGAGAGAATTCTAGAATGAGAACTACCCGTCAAAATGGGCCACAGCGGTTGAAATGTCTGGACCTCTGTACCCCACCTCTCTCAGGCACCACTGTGCCCTGTGCCTGGAAGAGCATGACAACAGGTGGTGGCTCTCCACAGCTGGGGTCAACCCTGAGGGAGCCAACAGCTGGAGTGCCCTCCTACAGCAACAGGTCTCTCCTTGAAGGAGGCCTGGGAGAAGTGCCCTGTTTCAACCTCATGTAGCTGACAGCCATTGTCCAAAATGCTGAAAGCCCTGTGAGGTTGCAAACAGCAGAGCCTCATTCAGCCATGATTACTGGCTGTTGAATTATCCAACCATTAGTTCTTTGCCCCATATCAGCATTCTAAGCCATTTCTCTGTCATAAATATGAAACAATTTTCAATGATAAAAAGATATTAAATTATGGTCCTGTCATATTGGTTATGTGGGTGTAAAATCTGGCTTAGACAAGAGTGTTGTAATTACGTTTGCTTTTGGAATTAAGGGCTGGTTATATTTTACATCTGAAGAAGAGAAAAATATATTGAGGTATAAGGCAATGAAGTGGTTGAGCTGTTTCGATTTTACTTAAAACAAAGTTTTAGTCACCTAAGTTGAATAGACCATCATTTAATAACACTTTTCAAAAAACTGTTCTATAATTGAACAGCCCTGAGAAAATAGAATAAGGCATTCATATTTGGTTATATATTGCATTTATGCCATTTGACATCTCCTCCTTTGCAAAACAAATTTCCCTTTGCCAGCTGTAATTAGGTGCTGAGATAAAGCTGCCTTAATATTCTGCATATTTGATGAGGACTGCCAGCAACTGTCGGATCACTGGCTCTGTTCTCATGCACAATAAAAACATCAAAGACATCTGTGGTTTGCCCTAAAATTAGTGCCAGAATTGGCCTTCTCTCCTTTATTGTGTAGCCAGCTTTGCTATTTGCATAACTAATAAGGGAACCTGAACAGATTTTGCTGGGCCCGTGAAGAGAACTACCAAACGAAGACTTTGGAAAGTGGCTAAAATGTCCTGTCCAGCATCAGGCTCAAGCACCTGGGATTTAGATTTACACAGACCTGGGCCTCAGGCCTCAGTTTTTAGTATTTACTTGTGACTTGGAGCAAGTTATTTAAACTCTCAGCCATAAAGTCTCTTTTGGTAAAATAGGGAAGCTATTTACTTCATAGAGGTATTTTGAAGAATAATTAATGTATATAAAGCACTTAGCACGTGCCCAGGGCCTTATAACACTTGACAAGTGCTAGCAATCTTCATTCCTTCATCTGGTGTTTCTTTCTAGGAAGTTTTACCAGCAGGGACCTTAAAACATTCATTTGCTGATAAAGCAAAAGGGCAAAGAGCTCTCCATTAGATTAAATCAAGAATATCTCACACACACACACACACACACACACAAACAAACACAAGCCTTCATAATTCCCAGAGGTTATGGAAACCTCTTAAAATTTCCTTTGGCAAACAGTGGAAGTCCTTTTTACTACCGTTTACAATTCTGTGACATATTTCAAACCTTCCTTTTCTTCTTGGAACCATGTATTTACTATCAAGTCTCTCCTGTGAGTGATTTGCAATGACTCATTTGGAGGAAGTACCAGGTAGTTCACCTTTAACTGCACATAACAGAAAGCTTGACTGGACTGCCTTGAACTACAGACATTTATTATCTCACATAGGAAGAATTCTACAGACAGGCAGCATCAGGGCTGCTGCAGTCAATGATTCAGCAACTCATTAAGGATGCAGGTACTTCCCAGCTTTCTGTTCTGCTGTCCTCTGCGATATAGACTTTGTCTTCAGGCTGTCTCATTCGTGGTTGCAAGATGGCTGCCCTATACAATTTCAGCAAGACTTGTTGTGGGTTTTGTTTTGTTTTTAAGAAGTAAACCTGTCACAGAAACATTCCAACCTGTATTTTCTCAACTCTCAGTGGCCAGAACAAAATCACATAGCCATTTGTGAACTAATCAGTAGCAGTGGAAATGGAATGACCATGTCTGGCTTAGCGAAGCACACAACAGTGCCAAGGAAGATGGGTTACCTGCAGAAATTGCAGTTTTGTAATGAAGGAGGAAGATAGAATGAATGTTCATCATCTATAGTATCTACATAGTTATAAACAACTATTTCATGATTGAAAATCAAAACCCTGTTTTTCTCCCAGTATTCCAGAAAGTACAACACCAATATTTATAGAAAAAGGATCATTTATAATAAAAAACTTGTAAATGTAGCTGAGCCCAGAGGTAAAAATTAGTTGTACACATTCTTTTTTTTTTTTAAATATTTTTTTAGTTGTAGATGGACATAATGTCTTTATTTTATTGCTTTTTGAATGTGGTGCTGAGGATCGAACCCAGGGCCTCACGCATGCGAGGCAAGCGCTCTACCACTGAGCTACAATCCCAGCCCCAGTTGTACACATTCTTATGGCATAGTGGCTGGTGGTTTTCTATGTGTCCATGTGCCATTAATTTGATCATCGTTCCTGGACAAACCTATCAAACTGTAAGTTCCATGAATGCAAGGACCTAATTTTCTTTGTCCACCATTGTATCATCTATTGCACAGTAAGCAGCACATAGCAAGTATTCAGTAAATATTTATTGAATAAGTGAATGAATGCAAGGACACAAAAAATAAATAAATAATGACAATAGGTCTACTGAAGCAGGCCTTGTGTCCCTGCTGTCCTCTTACCTTTGTAGTTGGGGATGACTGATGACCTCCTTCCACAGCCTTTGGTTCCAATATTGTTGTTAACCCAGGGTAACTAAGTGATACTGAGCAGGAGCTTGCTGCAGAAGCCAATACTATGTGATCATATTCTTAGATTTTGTTTTGTTTTTGTTTGTTTGCAAAAAGAAAGAGCTTTATTATAGGTTGACCCACAGGAAGACAGATGGCATGCTCAAATCTGTCTTCCCATTGGCCAGTAGTCAAGGAATTTAAGTGGCCAGTAGCTGATTCGTTGTAAACTTTTGGTGAAATAGCCCATATAGGTATGCCAGATAAAGTGGAACTGTGGATAGTTTGCAGCTGGGAAGTTTACAGTCTCTCCATTCCACTGGTCTGTGCTCCAACTGTTGACGCGACGGCACTCTGTCTAATCTAGGCCCACGAGGACCTATTCTTGTTCTTCAGGTTCTTTTCATCAAAGTCTTTTGATTCCACCAGGCTTTCAAGGTCAGATCTGTTCTGACCTTGCTACTCTAGGCCCATGAGGCCCTGTTCTTGCTCTTCAGTTTCCTCTCATGAGTCTTTTGGTTCCACCAAGCTCTCAAGGTCAGGTCAGGTCCTAGAATTCTGTGCCTGTGTCCTGAAAAAAAGCTGGATCAGTTTTTAGGAGCAGAGAAGTTGCCATTTTATGGCTGAGTTTTATAAGGAAGCTCAGGTCAGTGGTTTAATGTCTAATTGGCCTTTCTGATTGTTCTTCAATGATTATGATGCTGTCGCTTTTTCTTCTACAATAATAGATTTTTCTGGGCATCCCAGAACCCAACACCGACAAGTTAATTTCATGCCTGTGAATTCAATTGCCACCAGACTTGCCCAATGCTAAACTCATATGGAAACCTAACACCTTCAGTCTTGCCTTATAGACACTCCCTCTGGGAGGGTGTGTGATTGATCTAGAATGCCCAATCTGAGTGTCAGAACCCACAGTTTTCAGGATTGCATGTGATCCTGCTCTCTGCAATCATACCTACAAGAATGAACTTGGGATTTTATCAAAGATAACTACAGGATGATGTGAAAATTCAGCCCACGTCATGGCACCATTCCCAGTGGTATTTGTGTGGTCTAATATTTTCCTTTATTTACTGGATAGTTCCTGCTGACTCATTTTATCTCTGCAGAAATTATTCCTTTCTTAAATTGTAGTGTTCAATGTGAGTTGTAGAGAATACTCAATTTCTGGTTTTTGCTCATTTGTTGCTATTATTTTTGTAATCTGAATTTTTAACAAATTCAAAGTCCTCACCAACTGATTTCTAAGGAAACTTTGCTTTTTACCAGGAAATTAGTACAAAATATTAGTACCAGAGACTTATTACCTTGGACTTGTTATTATATACTCAACCCAAGCTTTTGGTATTCTGAGGGCTCTCTGCCACAGCCTCACTGTCCTGTCTGTACTCTGATGATTGGATGAGTTCTAAAGCCTTGTTAGAGGCAAGATGAATAGAAGTACAACATCTGGATTGAGTCCAAGCTGGAAATTTTTCTCTCATTGGTTTATATGGATTCCATGACTCTCTCTGAGGGGCAGCACTGAGCTTATAGCATTTAGCCACTTGGAATCCACAAGACATCAGACTAGTGGTTTCCAAACTTGGCTTCAAAAACACCTAGAGAGATGTTAACTAAACACAGATACCAACACTGGAAGCCAACAAAGTAGGCAATAGCAGTTTTGATGTTTGCTGTCTAAAGAGTTAAGTCTGTATAAGTTTCAATTTTTCAAATTTCACCTTAATCACTATTTTTAATAAAAATTTTCTTGTAAAATAAATGCAAAAATACTTCTTGACTATTTTCATGTACTATTGGAGGGAGTGCAAACCAGAGTATGCTTTTTGGAGAACAAATTGAAAAGAAGCATCAAATTTAAAACATTTAGGCCATTTAGTCCCAGTGATTCCAGTTTTCAGAACCCATCCTACAAAAATACTTGTAGAGATTTGTATGGGTGTGTGATATTTAGGGTAGTCTAGTTGATATTAAAAAAAAAATCTAAAAATCTCAGTTGCTCAACATAATACATGTGTGCTTTATGCTCATACCACCAATGCAAGAGAGCCGGGGGGAATCTCTCACAAAGTCGTTCAAATATGTCCTGTCACTCTACCTTTCCGTAGGTCCTTGGAGTCCCCTCTATTAAGTTGGAAAGTGGGGAAGGAAAGAACATATGGAGGATGGTACCAGACACTTTCATGGACCAGGACTGGAAATGACAAGTGTCACTTCCACCCATATTCTTTTGGTGAAACTTGATCACAAAGCCCTCTTTACCTGGAAGGCAGTCTGGGAAATGTAGGTCAGCAGTATGTCCTAGAGAAAAACAAAGTATAGTGAACACTGACATAGGAAGTTGGAAGAGCAGGGTGCGGTGGTGCATGCCTGCAATCCCAGCAAACTGGGAGGCTGAGACAGGAGAATCGCGAGTTCAAAGCCAGCCTCAGCAATGGCGAGGCACTAAGCAACTCAGTGAGACCCTGTCTCTACATAAAACACAAAATAGGGCTGGGGTGTGGCTCAGTGGTCGAGTACCTCTGAGTTCAATCTCTAGTACCAAAAAAAAAAAAAAAAAGGAAGTTGGAAGGAGATGCCCATCACAGCATCATTTATGAAAGCAAAAGCCAGGAAAAAACCTAGGTGTTTATAAGCAAAAAATGATTGGGTGAATTATGGCTCATTCATATTATAGAACATGAAGACTGTGATTAAAAAGAAAGTGGTAGTTCTGTGCATACTAATATGAAAGAATGTCCGTAATATATTGATGAATCAAAAAGGTGTAATAGCGAGCTTGGTATGATACAATTTTTATTATAATTTTATTACTTAGAATATAACTGTAATGTGAATAGACTAGAATAGGGTGTTTTAAAGCAAATTAATCCTCTCCACATAACAGAATGCTGTGCAGTCATTAAAAAGAATAAACATGTCTGCATATAGTAGAAATGTTCCCAAGATAGGTCATTAAGAGAAAAGCGTAGGCTGCGGATGTACCTCGTGGTACAGTACTTGCCTAGCAAGCATGAGGCCCTGGATTTTATCTCCAGCATAATAAAAGAGAGACAGAAAAGTGTAAGATGCTGAACTGTGGATGAAAGATGTTAATTTTTATATAAAGTGAAAAGGATGCATATTTACATGTTTATTTGCACAAAAAAGAAACACAGGGTATGTTTGGGGGAGGAGACCTCAGGGAAACAAAATTTGGGGTAGAACATATTTATAATAGTTAATATCTTATAACCTGTGAATTAGCCAGGCAAAATGTTTACAAACCACAGTCCTGATAAAGAAGTTAGGCAATTAGCAGGAGAGGAAGTAAATCAAGACCTATTTTAGACATGTCATTGCTCAGATGTCAGTTAGACAACCAAGGGGTAAGGTCCAGGGAGCAATTGTTCATGTAAGTCTGGATGTCAGGAGAGAAGTGTCCACTAGAAATATAAATGTAGGAGTTTTCAGCATATGAATAATATCTAAACCAACAGGGATGAATGAGGTCACCAAATGGTAATGTAAATAAAGAAAAAAGGCCTACTTCCAAATCTGAGCTACTGCAAGATAATGCATGTTTATGATTGAAAGTTTGGAAAATACTAAAAAGCATAAAATCAATAAAAATCATTTATGATCCCACTTTCTGAATATTAAGTCTATTAGTGTTTTAGTATATTTCCTTCCAGTCTTTCTTCTCTGTATCTAAGAATATGCCATTAAGAAATTCCTTATAAAAAAATCTCTGTGCATATTTGAAGAAAGGAACAAAAACCAGCATTCTAATAACCCGGAGGATTTTAATATGAAACAAAATCTTTATGGGAATCTAACAGAACATAATTTGTAGCAATTTTTTGTCAGCACTAGGAAATGAACCCAGGGGTGCTTTACCACAGAGCTACATCCCCAGCCCTTTTAATTTTTTTCATCTTGAAATAGAGTCTACTCCCTAAGTTGCCTACACTGCTCTCAAACAAGATTCTCCTGCCTCAGCCTCCTGGGTAACTAGGATTATAGTAGGAATGCATGTGTCTGTCTGTCTGTCTCTCTCCCCCCCAGCTTCTCTCTCTCTTCCTGTCATTACCCCAACCAAGAGCAACAACGCAGTGACAGAACTCAAGGCCCTTCGGCCTTCTCTTAATGCCAAACTCTTTTCCTTTGTATACAGAGTGCTGGTGTTTATGCATCTCTTCTCTTGCCTCCTAAGACCCACACTTCGAGGAACACATTGTGCTGCATATCCTCTAGACTACTCTGGCCTGCAAGGTTGACCTTGATGGACAGAATCATCAGACCCCTTTGCCTCCTGAATTCCAATTGGGATGGGCTGGTGGAGAGGCTTGGCAGAAGGCAGAGGGAAGGAAGGAGAGTGAGGTCAAGCTTTTTTTCCTTGTGACCTTCATGCTGAGTTGGTGGCACAGTTCCTGGCAGGGAAACCCTCCTACTGGGTTCCTGTAGCAGCCCCACCCCTGCCCCATAAAGCCTAGGGGAGTAACAGTCCCCAGTTGTTATCTGCTCTGGGGCACTTCAGCATTTGAATCCTGCTCACCTCTTTATAAAAAGTCCCTTAACAAAGTTCTTCTCAGTGACCCAACTTGAGTGTTGCCATCTGTTTGCTGCAGCAGAGACCCTGACTGATATAAAACCTCTCAGACCCCCTCAAGTTCTCTGTGAATTCGATTTCTTCATTCTTACCATCAAATGCCTGAGTTCCAACCAGGGACAGACTCCTTTTTGTGAATGTTACTTACTTTATAATTCTTCACCCCATCAATATAGGTAATATGGATACATTTTTATGTGCACAAAGAAAATCTGTAAGGAGTGGTTAATCCTAGCAAGCCTGGGGAGAGAAAAAGAAAAGGGGGCTTTCATTTGTTCCTTATTTGATTTTGATTTCAATCAGCAGATTGTATTTTTGGCCCCCCCCCCCATTTTTATTTTAAGGAATAAAATACAAATTCCAAGACCTGATCCCAGAAACTCTGAATCTGTCCTCACTCTTACAGAGCCACTGTGGACACTGGTGTGTCGTGTGTCCTACAGGTAGGTGCCAGTTAATGGGAGCCGACCTCAGGCCTATGTTCCACTCACCAACCCTTGACAACTGACATGCAGCTCTGAAGCTTCCTATGACCAGTGGTCACCTTACCTGTTCTTTGTCTTAATCTGATTTTCTGCCAAATGGGTTTGTCATCTCTGTATTACCCTGAGTGGTTCTATTAGGACAGAAAATTGCATTTAGGCATTGTACTGGAAAGTGCTGATAATAGTTGGATCTTACTTTTTCCACCTCAAACCCTGCGTGGATTAATGTCATTCAAATTCCCAACTTTCAGCTTTGTTCTAAAGTTCTTTACTTACACAGATTTCTGGCTCCAACTTTTCTTGGTCTGGCCCATTTTATCATTCCAAAGCCCCAGTTTAGAAACCTTTTCTCCAGTGTTTAAATAGCTGGTTAACATTTCTTTGCCACTAATCAAGTTACCAGAACTCATCTAATCTAAATTTAACTTGATTTTTTAAAATCTCTCTTCATATCAATTTTCTCTTTCTTGAGTTGCTTCCATCTGGAAACATATTGTCCTTGTCTTTAATGGTCATGACGCATGATGGCACTAGATCGCTTCAGCCATTTCTTAAAGAGCTATTTCCCATTAGCCCCCACCCTGAATCAGCAACTTCACTTTTTAATAAACCATGTTATTTTTAAGCACATGTTAGAATGTTTAAGTGATCGCTAAAAGCTAAGTATTTATGAATATATACAAATTTATATTATATAATCCTTAAAATAAGAGGATATAACTTTAAATTTCTTTACTTACATATAAACAACATATGCATTACTTGTTTCCAAATTTCTAAAGGTTTCAGAAGTGAAGTGAGATTTTGCAGTGTTTTACAGTAGTAGTACTCTCAGGCTCAGTTCCATTTTTCTTTATTTAAAACAAAGAGGATAGGCCAGGCACCAATCTCCTCTCTGTGATTCACCTGTAGAAGTTGCCTTACCCCTTCTGGAAGCTCAGATGTTGTATAATGAACTGAGGCTCCATTCACCTTTGCTTTCAGCAGACTCATATTCCATTATCTTTCCCTCCCACTCAGGATGATTTACTTACTCATTAGTTTTAAGGGAGTTTCCTAAGAGACAGCAGGAAAGATTTCCTGGTGATGTGGGCTGTCAGCTTTGGAAGCGCTAACAAGGGAAGTCATAAAATCTCTTCCTTGGGAGTCTTTATGAAAAGCAAAGCCAAATGGGTCTTGTTGAGAAGAAGCATTAGAAGTAGGTAGGGGACTTGAAAGGGGCGAAGTGTCGTATAATTCAATGAGTTTGTAGCAACAGATGAACTATTAATTTAAAACAAAAAGCAACAGTCAATTAACGAAAGAGTTGGTGATTCCCAAATTCCATGGGTCTTTTAGCCATGGATTTATGCTAACCACACTCTGACTTTCTTCAGGCTTTGTAAGATTTCTACCTGAGTTTTGGTGCTATCTTCACCATTGCACAAATAGCTAGTTCCATTTGGTATTTAATATCTGATAACACACTAGCTCCTTCCCACCATGTAGTTCCACTGTTTGGCAGCACAAAAAGATTTTCTGATGTGGGGAGAATGTGGTATGTGGGTAGAATATGCAAGTTCCCCTCAGCTCACTCTCTCTATTTCTCTTGTATAGACAGAGGATGAGCCAAGAATACATGTTGCCCAAGTCTCTTACTAAATCAAAACAAAATTCAATTTGATATCGACACAATTAGTTTCCATACATGACTTCTTTTTTTTTTAAATATTTTTTTATTTTCTTAGTTGTAGATGAACAGAATATCTTTATTTTATTCTTATGTGGTGCTGAGGATCGAACCCAGTGCCTCAGGCATGCTAGGCGAGCACGCTACCACTGCGCCACAATCCCAGCCCCCATACATGACTTCTTAATACAACTGACTATAGCAATCACGTGCTTTAACCAAATTGTTGCGTCCAGTAAACACGACAGTAATCTTTATTCTTCCTATGAATTCAAATATTATTTTCACTCACGTTTTGTAGGTTTGCTTATGGTAACTCCCTCACCACCAATGCAAATATCCATACAGAGCCATACGTTTGTATTTTTCTTTTAGGAAGTTTGTTACTTAAAGTGCTAGTTAATGTGGTATGGTTGATAGATGATTTTAAACAATTCAAATAAAAAGTGTTTTTAAATCATATGTTGATTTTCAAGATCCTGGTAACAGCTAAGAATCAAGGGAAGCCTCAGGTACTGTGAGCCAAAGTCATTTGTGGCCCTCCATCTGAGTTCCTTACCCAGAATTCTTTTCAGTGCCCCAGCAGAGATGTGTGACTATTTTTGCTGTACATTGGGGATTTTTCATTTTAAAATTCTTAGCAATATAGTAATATTCATTTATTAGATACCTAGTATATGCCAAACACTATTTGCACTTAAATCTCATAACAACTCTGTAAGGTAAAACCACTACTACCTCCATTCTACAAAAAGGGAAGAAAAACAGAGAGATTGAGTAACTTATTCAAAGCCACAGAGGAGGGAGTGGTAGAACCAGGATCTGCACCTTACCAGTAAGATTCTAACATGGGAGATTCAAATGAGACTTTATCTGATGGGACTTTCATGTACAGAAAAGCATATTTTAATTACTTATTTTTATTAATATACAATGTGAAAATGTAACTTAAAATCTATTTTCCTCAATTTTTATATCAAAGAAGAGCAATTATTCATACTTCTTTGATTAATGCTCAAATATCTCTTTTATTTGACAACCCAAAATCTCATAAGTTTTTAGATAGTTATACCTTAATCAGATTCTCCCAGACTCCTAAAGTACAATGACAAACACTTCCATCACCTGAAAAGTCAATATAAAAAATAATAATAAACACAATCTTTCTCTTAAGCAATTTTATAAATCTAATAAACCAGATCTTTAAATTTGGAAGTTCAAATCCTATTAAGCTAAAATACAAACAGAACAAAGAAAAGTAACTTGATCATATTCTGTTATTAAACTTGCTCTAAAATTTAACATAAGAATATTAAACTATAGGTTTTATCAGTTCATTGTTTCTTGGTTTTCCTGTGGTTACAAAGTTTGTATCCAAGCACATGGATCGAAGTTATCCCTTAAAATCATGACACAGGTTATTTGTCACAGAGGATTTAGCCTGGGTGCCTCTTCCAAGAGTAAACCAGTAAATATTGGGGTGAGCTCCAGGCAAGGTCAGGTTTTATCCCCACATCTCCTGAGTTTCTGAAGCTATGTCCTTCTAGCTTAAACAACCACATAAGTTTCCACTTTTTACGATCCTGTGATTTTCCCAAAATATCCCCTCTCTGAAAATTCTGGGGGCTTTCAGGGCTCTCAAGTTTTAATTCCCTTTTGGTTAACTGTAGACTGTTTTATTAAGTCCTGAGTAATCATGAAAATGTGGACTCTATTACTGGTACTCAGACTTCAATTCCCTCCCCCATTTCATTTTATAGTTACTTTGCTCCTTTTCTTGATAGCCCCAAACTCTTCTTATTTTGTGTAGCATCTCTATCCCTAGGGATGAATTTCCCACCATACTATTTCCACAGCAAAGTGTATCATTGAACAGTCTCTTTTCATTCTTCGAAAAGTTATCATGATGTCAGACTGGCCCTCCAAGAAATACAGAACTGGATTGTTTTGTTCAGAGTTCCACATAGAAGCAGCACAAAACATTTTCCCCATCATAATTGGGATTAAAAATGCCAAGAAACCTTCAAAACAACTGTGAACGTGTCCCAAAAGTCCCTCATCTCGGTTTGACAATTAAATAATGTCAGGCCATTTTCCAAAGGCACAAGCCACTTCAACTTAATTGCTAGAAACTAGCTCTCTTCAAAGTGTCCCCCAGTTACCTCTGGGTTTCTCAAATTCTATTTCCAGTGTGCTCTGGAATACACTACTGTGTTTGTCCTCTTTCTCTTCCCACCATGCCACTACCTCAGTGATTATGGCCTCGTGAGATGGACACTGCCTTGGGACCCACAAGACTTCCCTACCATCACTCCAGCCTCCAGAAAAAGGATACCAGTTTCCTCCTCACCACTAGCTAGTTGCACACATTTAGGTTAGATAAGAGGAGAAAACAATCCAGCAATTTTTTACAGCTGCCTTTGGAAGTGGTGGCTAGAGGTCATGGGGTCCAACCTTCAGAATAGGACTTTTTCATGATTAGAGGGCATCTCACTTTTACCTCCAAGAATGATCCAAATATTTCTACAACTTGGATTCCTGGTCAAAGTGTCGAGTTCAAAGGAAGATTTTCCCTTTACCCCAGACTAAAACTCACCCGCTAGGTCCTTATTTTCTGCTGTGGTACTGACCATTTCTCCAGATGCTCTATTCTTTTCACAGGGGTACTGTTCCTATGCCATAGGCTTCAAAGGCATCAAAACCACATTGTCCACCACTGGCATCTGTCCTACAATCCACGTTTCAGTTTTAACCCTACAACCCAAGGGCTAGCTATACCAGGCTGTATCACACTGAGGCTTTCCCAGGGAACTTCCAAACAAAAAATAGTCAGCCCTAAGTATATCTCCAGTTTTGGAGGGCTTCACTGCTGGCATCCAGAGGGAAAATTTTTGGACAAGAACACATAGATGGGGCTGGGGTTGTGGGTCAGTGGTGGAGTGCTTGCCTAGCATGCATGAGGCACTGGGTTCAATCCTCAGCACCACATAAAAATAAAATTAAGATATTCTGTCTGCCTATAATTTAAAAATAAATTAAAAAAAGAACACATAGATACATCCATACTGCCTCTGCAAGAACAAGTAAATAAATACCAAGTTTCTAAATTCAAATTGAAAAAGTTAAAATTTCAGAAGCGTTTTCCAGTATATAGTCCCTAGAGTACTTATTAAAATACTGACTTTGGCACATTATGTCTGACCCCATTGTCTAAGAATCTCGGGTAGCAGGGCCCAGGAGATCCATATTTTAAACAAATCCTTCCAGTAATTCTTCTATACACTGATGTTTGAGAACTACTTCTCTGAGGATGGCCTCACCCATAACATTAGTAATGCCCTGGGCAAGAGAGCTCTGGTCTACCCTGCTTCCCCTTCATTCGCTTCCACCTTTACCTCAAGGAGCTCACTCCACATTGCTCACTGAAGCTCTGTCCACATCCCCTTCTCCACCCTTCCCCTGTCCACCACCTAGGGCTGTTCTCAAGAAATCAGACTTGGTAAAGAAGCCTGCAAAGACCCTAGGAGTAGGTTCAAGGGATGTTTGGACAGAGTCCTTGATATCCAGAATGTGGACAAAAAGAGGGAAAATAGGCTCCATGTAGGCATACCCCCATGCTCCTGAGGATTCCTCACCCCATGGAAAGTGGTAGGTTGGGAAAGAGTAAGAACAGAGGTCCAAGTCCTGTTTCCAGGGGAAATATCAGTGGAAGAGATATAGGTTCCCTAAAAGCTGTATTCATTTTCTTTTACTAAACAGAGCCGCTCTATTGGATACATCTGTTTCTGAGTTACACTTCTGCACTAAGGTTTTCTCCCCTAAGAACAATGAGAAAGAATTTAATTTGCTTTGTAGTGGGGCTTTTTCCAAAATAAAGGAAACATCTCTCTCAGAAGCAAGTTTGTCTTAACTCTTAGAAAGTAAAAAGAATTTACAACTCTAAAGTAACAACTTTTTATAGCTGCCACACCAAAGTTTCCCAAAAAATTGGCCTTTTGGTGAGAGTACCTTATTATCTTATAACACCCCATTGCCTGAACTTAAAACCCTCCCTAGTCAAGTGAAATTTAAGAGGTGAAAGGCATGATGAGTAGCATCTATCTGTGATGATATGAAGTGTTGATACTGATGACGTCCACAACAGACGTTAGGAGGATGACAGAAAATCTTGAAATACGAAATTATTTTCAACTCATTATTAAAAACCTCAAGATTTTCCCCATAAATATGGTAAACATTTCCTAAGTAAAGGCTCTCAGTCACCACCTCCTTGATACTTACCCTGCCCAGAACTCTAGGCATTTCCTCTGAATGAATGACACCATGGCAGCCATCTAAAGGGTTTTGTGCCTAGACCCCGCAGGGGGAATATCTGGGGATCATTCCCTCACTTGGAATGTTTCTCAGAGGCTTAGGTTTGTGTTATGTGACCCTGCATCCCTAGCAATAGTTGCTTGGACTGGGGGGCACTGGATTCTCTGGGTCAGCCTGATTCTCTGAACTGGGAATTTGAAATTAAAGAGAAAGACTATCTCTCTATGTAGTTAAGTCTGAAATATGCAAATTTGAAAGGTAAGGACTAGCTATGAATTAGTCGTTCCATATGGGTTAGAAGCTAAAGAAGCCATCTTCATGTAAATGAGTGAAACAGCTGTTTATAGAAGATAGAAAAAATACTTCCTATATTCCTACAACAGCTGGATTCCTGGCTACTGTTCTATGGGTCACTCGAGCCTTGCAATAAATTCTTTGTGTGGAGGGCTTGGGGGACACTTAGGTTAATTCATAAGGGCTTTTATTTCTTATAGCTAAATTGTTCTACCTAGAAGGACACCACTAGTAATATGCTCACTTGACTCCACACTTTCTTTCAGGCCTCCCTCCAAACAGGGCAAGTTACTGAACTTTTCTAAAATGGAGATAACAATACTTGCATCATGAGATTGTTGTTAAGGACTGATTGAGATTGCGCATATAACCAGAAGTACGGCCTACAGTGTTCAATAAATGTCTATTATCATTATTATGTCATAGGTCCATTATATTATTACTAAAGGAAAAAATTTAGAGACTCCAGCTTAATTGGTAATACACCAAACCATATTTCTTTTAGAAATGTGTGCTTATTTTATAGACTTTGATAATGTACACAAGAACTTTTTGCTTTAGTAGAATATATCTAAAGTTACTTTAATTTGACTCAAATCTTTAAAAGGTAGGGAAATATTAATATTTATATTAATATATTAATATTAATATTTATATTACAGAGGCACACAAACATTGATTGATTTACCAAGATATGGGGAAAAAAGGGACAGATCTGGAGTTTAAATCCAAGCCTGTCTGACTCCAAAGTCTCTACTCTTTTTACTATATGATTGAGTTTGCTGATTCCTAGCCATATTTTAATGTTAGAGAAAGAACTAGGACAATAATCATGATATTCAGTCTTTTTTTTTTTTTTTTTTTTGGTACTGGGGATTGAACTCAGGGGCACTCGACCACTGAGCCACATCCCCAGCCCTATTTTGTGTTTTATGTAGAGACAGGGTCTCACTGAGTTGCTTAGCGCCTTGCTATTGCTGAGGCTGGCTTTGAACTCACGATTCTCCAGTCTCAGCCTCCCAAAGTGCTGAGATTACAAGGGTATTCAGTCTTATAATAAACATTAAATTTTAACCTAATATGATAGCTTCCATAATTATTTTTTCAATTTATCATCTGAGCATGTTGATTTCTCTGAAACCATCTCTGTCTCAAATCCCTGAATTCCACCTTGCACATTAACCTAAAATGACAGTGTTTGTCCTTTAGCAGGCACTTGGGTATAGTTAAGCTATAAGCATAAATATGAATTGCTGATAAACGGGTGAGAAAAGAGCCTGTCAATATATCAAACATTAGGTAGGTAGGTAAGTAGGTGGGTAGATTAAATAGGATTAGAAATAGATTCATAAGACATTTAGCTTCAGAGGGCTTTTGTAATAACTAACAAAAATGAATTTGGAATATATAAAAATTTTTTTTGGTCAGCGAACTTGGAATACTGTAATCTTTTTTGTAAGTTTCTTTTGATTGGAACTCTGAATGTGTACATATATAAGCAGCTCTTTTTAGTGCTTCAGTGTTGACATTACATTCAGAGTCAAACTAAAGAAAAAGAAAGCAAATTCAAAGGAATTTTGTTACATAAAATTGTTTTAATTAAAAAATAAAAAAGTATTTATTGACTTATTTCAAAGACTTTTGATGTTTTGAAATTCATAAAAATGAGTTATACTGTAAGAAAATGTTATCATTGTGGTTTTTGTTGTTGTTGTTGTTGTTGTTCTTTGGTATTGCAACTTTAACCCAGGAGCACTTAACCACTGAGCCACATCCTTTTTTATATTTTTGTTTGAGACAAGTTTTCACCGAGTTTCTTAGGGCCTCGCTAAATTGCTGAGGCTGGCTTTGAACTCACAATCCTACTGCTTCCGCCTCCCAGGAGACCCTGCACCCAGTAAGAAAATATTATCTTGAATATAAATTCAAGTGATGATAAAAATGACATATTGAAAAACATGTGTTGAATGTTTAAAGATAATCAGCATGTTTAATAGCAAAGTTTAATTTTCTTTAATCCAAGAAGGAAAAGTATAGTTCATCTCATGCTTTAAAAAAATTTGAAGTGACATGACTTAATGTAAGGATAATATAATTTCTTCCACATAATATTTTATGTGGAGTCCTGAGGAATTCCTGTGCAACACAGACTTCTATCTTTCTCACTAAACCAAAAATGTTTGCGACTGCAATATCATTGTAGCATTAAAATTAAAACGCAAGATATTTTAAAATAGTAAAATATCTTTAGTCAAGCATGTTGATTATCTTGTTATCACTGGTATTTTCTAATCCTATTTCCCCTATTCATATGCTTTTTGTAGTATACATTTTCTGCTAAAATTGAGGGTCAAGAAAGAATCACACTTCTGGTTCCTGCTGATAGTGTGAACTCAAAATAGCAGCCATTGAAGGCACACAGGCAGAGCAGTTACTCACCAGTAATACTTCCTAAAGTGCTATTGCTTCTACTCTCAGAGAGAATCTTATCTCCCTCAGTGTCCTAAGCAACACCCTATAATAAAACCAAGCTGATCCTCTAAGAAAACAATGCAGACAGAAAGATAGCCTCCTACCCCAAATGAAGTGGGAGATGATGCACACAGCAAAGGATGTGAGAGTTCACCATATAGGCACCAGTCAATGAAAATGGGGTATAGGAATCAGATTTTCCTAAATTCAAAACATTTAAATAAAGGGAAAGCCACAGCTCTTCTTTTGAATTACAACATCATATTTATACATACATAGTATCTGGGTTCCTTTTGACATAATTATACATACAAGGAATTTGATTTCAATCCATATTACCCCTCCTCTTTTCTCCCACTCCCCCACTTTTCTCTCTCCTCTATTCTACTGAACTTCCTTTCACAGCTTAATTTATTTGTCTTTGGTACTTTCTACATATACATAAAGGAGGTATTTCCTTTGGTACATCTATATGAGTATATAACATAATTCTATGAGATCCATTCCATGTTTCTTTCCCTATCCCTTCCTTCCTCCTTCCTCCCTCTCATCCTCCTGCTTTTACGCCTCTGATCTTCCCTCTCTTTTTGTGATATCTGATCCCCTCCCCCACCACCTTTTTTATCTTATTTTGCTTTAGCTTCCACATATGACAAAAAACATTTGTCCCTTGATTGTCTGAGTTTGGCAAAGCCATAACTCTTGAGTATTCTTAGATGTATTGATAAACTGGTGTTTTTCACTAGGAAATGTCACCAGGAAGTGTAACATGTTAATATTCAAATTCATCAGTGATCCTACTTAGCAGAAAGTTTTTCTCAGTTCTAAAGATGTTGATTGCAAGAGTTGAAACCAAAAGGAATGACACTGATTCTCCCTCATAGATTACTCTTCTGGGAGAAAATGCCTGGGAAAATCTAACCAATGGATGATGTTAGATTTCCTAACAAAGATCCCTAATGGAATAAATATGTTCCTTCTAAATAATGTCAGTTTCCTGCAGAATTGTGGGAGAGAGCTGGCCTGGGTGTTCCCACAGTACATAATGTGCAACAGTATCATGTTTTTCAATCATGTGGCTTGACCATAGTTCTGTGTTCTTGTAACAGTTCCACATTCCTGTAAAACTGCAAGATTAGTAAAGTAGTAACACTCTGTAAGACTTTAGCACACCCTATAGTGCTTCTGGGTTAGGGGGCATCCTAGCATATATATATATATCTGAATCAGCTGAATAAAAGGAGAGTCCTATCTTGTCCTTTAGTGTGTGTGTGTGATTCTTATCCGCAGCTCCCTCGCCGATCTTAGTTTCACTTTGTGCTGGTGCAGGCACCGGCATCTGGAGGTCCCACTGAGATCAGAAGAAGGGGATATTGCTGACGGACGCCCCGGAGAGGCTAGCCGGTACGTTTGTGTTGGGGTAAATTGTGTGAAGTGCTGAACATGGGTACACAACATAGCAAAGAAATATTGGAGAACCAGACAAAGGGTTTGTTGAAAAGGCAAGGTACAGTGTTGAAAACTAGCGCTATATCTGATTTTTTAAAAACTATAGAACAGACTAGTCCTTGGTTTCTACATTCTGGTGGGCTTAATGTTCCAGATTGGGAACAAGTCTGAGCGGACTTGCAAAATAAGTTGCGCACGGACAGACCAGATGCTGTCCCCATTGCAACTTTCTCTTCATGGAGATTAATTAAGGATTCTTTGTTAAGTAAAAAGGTGTTGATCCAAGAACAAATGAGTGAACTAGCCAAGACGTTTGAGATGGCACAGGAAACTGTGTCTGCTCAATCTCTCAAGGGGTCAGAAAAGGATTTAGACTCTGGAGATGAGGAGGAAGAAGACAAAGAAAGGCTAGAATGAGAGATTGAGGATTTGTCTAAAAAACTTAAAAAATATGACCTCAAAGAGCAGTTACAAGAGGAGTTGTTTACAGAGCCGGTAGGCTGACCGCCTCCCTATAATCCATTTAAGGGCAGGCGTCATACACCTTCACAGCCATTACTGGTCTAGCCCTCAGTGACCTTCTGGAGTCATTGAAACATTCTCACAACAACTCATCATTATCCTGTTTCTCTTTTTGGCCTTTTCCTTGTCATGCTCACACGGGACAGATTATTGGGGAATCGTGAAATGGCCTCCTGTGTTAATGCCCATAGGTTTTGATACGGAAGTATGGCCTCAAGTATATGCATCCAATGTCAGCACAGGCCTTGCCTCAATCCCCATTATAGACAGGGAACAAGCTAATTTTACATTGTCTATTAATACTTCCCAGACATTATGCTTTACAATATTAGAGGGTAATTATACTGATTCCTCACCATGTGTTTTGCTTGGTAATGCTACCTTGCTCAATTATCCAATAAGCATACTACTGCTTCTGTTTTGGGTTTTGCAGATATTTTGTATCCTATTTTACTAAATTCAACACCTCCAAAACATACCCTTAGACCATTAGGAACATGCTGGCCAGGGAGGCATCAATATGATTTCCATCTTCCTCCTCCCTTGTTAAGTTGTATCTCTACTCAAGCTTGGAAAGTCAAATCTCGTGGGCATTGGTATGGTCATAGGCCTGTATTTAGAAATGATACTCACCAATCCTCCCCTTTTTGATGATCCAAAAATGTACAAGAGACCTCAGGGTCTCATATGGGAGAGTCATATGATGTGTGGACCTTCTGCGTGTTTAGATATGAGACCTATCCTCTTTAAGCGGGGAGCTGTCTTTAACGGCAGTGCCTTTTGGAATGTCTCAGGCTCCTTTGAAGGTTCTGTGAATGTAACTTTTATAAAATGCGCTGCATTTAGATCCGCAGTGTGTGTTACCTCTCCCTTCTTTTGAGTGGTTACTAATGGGTCCTTCAGTAATAATACCATTCTGAATTGCTCTCAGTCTCTTTGCTACCTGACTAATTGTTGGTTGAATGAAACCAATGCCATTTTGGTCCGCGTTCCAACCTTTTTGATGTATCCTGTTAATGTGTCTGAGCCTTTCTTCCCAGTGCAACTTTACAGAACTCCACAGGTTTTGGGGATTACAGCTGCAGTAGTTGCAACCATCGCTGCTGCCTCTGCTGCTGCTGCTGCTGCTACGGGAATTGTGCTAGCTCAGTCGGCTGCGACGGCTGTGACGGTGGAGACATTAGCACGCCGTACTGCTGATGCACTTACATCACCACAGGCCGCCAACAATCATTTTCAAGGGGCATTGTTAAATTTGAATCGGCAGACCTCGTTACTACAGGAACAGATTAATGTATTATGGAGCTCCATACAAACCTTGTGTGATGCTCAGTATAAACATCTTTGTGTTACCCCTCAAAAGGTTACTAACTTGTCTAGTGCTTTGTTTCAGTTAAATCAGCATTTAGCAGGACCCTGGAATCGGCAATATTTGAACTTTACTTTTCAATTGTTAGCCCAAGTTGAGACTATAAATATGACTCAGGTTGATTTAGTGGATTCTGGTGCAATTCTCTCTGCTTTGCAAAAGTTTGGAACAATGTTACATCAGTGGGCTGGGTCAATAGCCTTGATTGTACTCCTGTTGGTTGCCATAGTACTGTTGAGATGGTGGTCCTGCAAAATTGTAAGATCAATTCAAAATCAACAAGGACATCAATATCAGGCCATGATAGCTCTTTACAGAAACGACCCCTCTGCCCAAATCTGGCTGGGCTTGACACAATCCTAGGAAAGTCAATGACAGGTAAGATGGGAGTGTGGTCACAAGCAACCTAAGACAGGAAGTATACCATGTCATCAGAAGGTATGCTCTCCAATGATGGGTAAGCTGTGTTCCAGGGTTCCCATAACCTAAGACAGGATCTAGGAAAAGAGAGGGGGAATTGTGGGAGAGAGCCGGCCTGGGTGTTCCCACAGTACATAATGTGCAACAGTATCATATTTTTCAATCATGTGGCTTGACCATAGTTCCGTGTTCTTGTAACAATTCCGCATTCCTGTAAAACCACAAGATTAGTAAAGTAGTAACACTCTGTAAGACTTTAGCACACCCTATAGTGCTTCTGGGTTAGGGGACATCCTAGCATATATATATATCCGAGTCAGCTGAATAAAAGGGGAGTCCTGTCTTTTCCTTTGGTGTGTGTGTGTGATTCTTATCCGCAGCTCCCTCGCCGATCTTAGTTTCACTTTGTGCTGGTGCAGGTGCCGACACAGAATCTTTTCCCTACATCTTTGAATCTGCAAAGAATCCTGCTAAGAAAATGGATGTCAAAGCCTGGGCTTGGTATACTTCCCAACTCTGAGAGTGTGAAATGTACATTTTCTATACTATATTGAACTACTTCAAAGAACTCTATTTTCAGGTAGAACTCTTATTAGAAACTGCCATTGCAACTAAGAAAAGTTGAAGAAGGATTTGGATGTTAAACGGTTGAAAATGCCACCCCCATGCCCCAAAGATATGTCAATGTCCTAATCTCTAGGCTGTAAATGTTACCTTGACATAAGGAGGTTACCCTAATTTTTCCAGGTGGGCTGTAAATGCTATCAAAGGGTTCTTGTAAGATAAATACAAAGGGGTATTTGGCATAAACTCATATAGAAGCAGTGTTAAGATTAGAGTGATGGGGCCACAAGCCAAGAAAGTCAAGGGATGCCAATGACCCCTAGAAACTGGAAGAGGTAAAGAAGGATTCTCCCTGAGAGAGCTGGAGGAAATGCTTTTTATGATTGTGAAAGTTGGCAAGTTCAAAATCTGTGGTGTAGGAGCATCTCCATACCTTCTCACCCCTCCCTTCCATCCTTCCCCATTCTATGCTAATAGACTGTGCTCTTGCCAAAGAGCACCCTTTTGTTTGTGACCTTTGGATCTGATTGGTCCAAGAGTGCATTTAAGCTTCTATAGTTTCTAGAATAAACTGGTGTTTTTGCTCCTCCCCCCGGTGTGTTTCTTGTCCCGGGTATCTCTGTGTCTCACTGGGGCAAAGCAAATTTTTACCTACACCCCGGGGCCTGGGGAGATTGGCTGCGCGGATCGTCACCATCCAGAGAGACCCCTTTTTGTCTAACCCGAGACCCCTTCTCCGTCTCTCTTGGACTCCAACTCGTCGAGAAGCCACGTGGCCTCCCTCTCCCCCCTTATCAAAGCAACACTGTGGGACAGGTCAGAGGGCTGATGACCCAGGGAAAAATTAGTGTTGCAGTCTTGAGTTCAAAGCAGTCTGCTGGCAGAATGCCTTCTTCCTTGGGAGACCTTAATCTTTTCTCTTAAGTCTTTTTAACTGATTGGGTGAGGCCCACCCATATTATGGAAAGTAATCTGTTTTACTCAAAGTCTATTGATTTAAATCTTAATCACACTAAAAATGCCTCTACAGTGGCAATTAGACTGATTGTTGATGAAATAATTGCATATCATAGGCATGTCAAATTGACACATAAAATTAACCATGTAGTGTCCATTCATGATAGGACTCAACCAACCATTGAAAGAGCATAGTAAGAGTAGGAATTAGTTCTCCAAAGCGGGTGGGATGAAAAACACAGAGAAATCAAGCTGGGATTTGTCAAAAACTGTGCAGAAAAATGGAGACTTCTTAAGACTGACCTGAGAAGATCTATAATATTTAAAGTGAGGTCAAGTTATAAAGAAAAGGGTTTATAATAAGCTCCATCCTAAAATGTAGTTGCAAACCTACCAAACCCTGTGTGTTTGACCTTAAGATGTAGGTGGCTGCGTGGTGAACCCAGGAGCAGCTGAAACCATCATTCCAGCCAGCCGGATGACAGCTGATGTGTACATGGCAGCACAGCACCTGAGCTATGATATCAGTGAACACAAGGAGACAGAATCCATACAAATCCCAAAACCAGATGGTAGGAAAAATCCCAAATAAATATGGTGATACCAAGGGATTGAAACTACACAGGGTGAAAGACAAAATTAGAATGGTATCTTTAAGATTTTGTTAATTTGGTAGATACGTGGTGATAAGCATTCTTTGACTTGTCTGAAGCCCTCTGGAGAGGGTGGAAATAGAGGACCTATTGAGAGTTGCTTGCAGAAATTAAAAAGTGAAAAACACAAGTCTGAAGGACCAACTTCCATGAGAGACTTTGAGAGACTCTGTGCACAAGTAGAGTTGCTTTACAACCCAGGTAAGAAAGGACACAGGCCCAGGGTCATGATGCAGATGCTGGCAACATCAAGTAATGGCAACCTTAGCACAGACATGGTCACCAATAGAAATTTGAGGTGCTTTCATCTCACAGTATAGTTGTTGCAGATATCTCAAAATATCATCACATTCATCACTGCCTCAAAGGTATGGTGGTTTGGGGACATGATATTGGATAATTTTATTTAATGAATTGACAAAGAAGTCTGTGAATTACTATACCTTCATCTTCAAAAGTATTTTTGATAACTTGCTTCAATATATTTCATTTTCTTTGTAACCTTATATATTTTATTTTATGCATTAAGAGTATTATTGTAAGAAATGTTCATAGGCTTCATTAGATTACCAAAGGGATCCAGACACACATAAAAGTTACGAACCCTTAGATAAAAGGCTCCATTATTCTATTTTATTTATATCCATTCATTTATCAAATGTTTATTAGAACTTACTTTGCTCTATCCATAAACTCCTAACTTAAAAAATATTTGGGAGGAATTTAGGGGAAGAGATTTAAAAAGTAAATGTAGAACGTATTAAAGTATTAATTTAAACCACAACAGAAATGCTACAGAAATAATGACACAATGAAAGCCATAAATTTAGGGACAAATTCATTTGAAAGATTTCTTAGCACTGTGTAATTTCTTACTGTTAAGCTTCTGATTACTATATAATCAGGCTGACAAATGACTAATACCAGGCAGGTCCAAACAAGTGAATTCTGGTTTTGTTTGGGACCTGTCTCCCCCTCTTTGTGCAAAGTCTTATGGAATCTTAATGGTTCTCCCTCCCTAGGTCTTCTGTCCCTCTGTATGACTGACAAAAGCTTTATAAGTTTTCTCATCTAAACTGCAGATACAGGATGCAGTAATTACCCAGAAGCTTAGAGCACATTTACTTTGTCTATCATTCATTTTTTAAAAATTGCATTCACAGCGAGAACGCACAGATTTTTATAAACATGTGATATCTTGATAATAAAATATCTGAAATGAAAAAGGAGATAGAAAAAATTTAAATCTGCCAAAATTCATAAAACTCACTTTTATGAGTTGACCATTGATTACTTAAAGGAGATAGAATCATAATTATAATGGACTGTAAATGCTATCATTGATGAGGCTGCTTGAAAAGATCATTATGTCAAAATTTGAACCTCAACATAGAAGCCAAATGAATGAATGACAAGACTACTGAAGAAGATCAGACTTTGATGGAAGGAGCTAATGGCATAAATCATAGTCCCAGAAATGTGAACAAGACCAGAGCCAGGAAACGTGGAGGCCCAGGAAGAAAAATAAGCAAGTTGACCAACTAGGAGCAGGGGAGCTTGGTATATGCTTGGTATATGCTTCCTTTTCCCTCAACCCACACGAAGACACAAATGGGCAGCAAACACAGAACAGGTCACATTTCCCTGTTCTGACAGTGATTTCACTGCTTCCATCTAAAAAGTAATGTAGTATATCAGGAACAATGAAATGCAAATATTTGGGTCTGGGGACATTGAAGAGGGGATCTAAGAATATTTTTCACTTTTCCTGATCCCCACCCCACCACACAC